>JAINUT010002026.1:0-38467 GCA_020205555.1 Panax stipuleanatus | reverse complement strand
TCTATATCTATATATATAATAAAACAGGACTCATTTTGAATATTTATTTGACAAAGCACAAGGACGGTTCAGATTCGTTTTAATTAATTTGGGCGGGAAAACGGACGGTTCAGATTCATTCTAATTTTAATTCAAAATAACAACAACATAACAATAACAATAGTAATAGTAATAATATCAATAATAATATAATAATAAATAATTTTATATATTATATTATATTAATAAATAATAATAATAATAATATAATAATAATAATAATTATTATTATTATTATTATTATTATAGTAATAGTAGTGGTAGTGTAGTGATAGTGGTAGTGGTGGTAGTAGTCGTGGGGGTGGTGGTGGTGGTGGTGGTGGTGGTGGTGGTGGTGGTGTACTAGTAGTAGTAGTAGCAATAACAATAATACTACTAATAAAAATAATAATAATACTAATATAGTAGTAATAATAATATTAATAATTATAGTAATAATAATAATACTAATAATCATAATAATAATAATAAAATAATAATAATAATATATATATGTATTATTATTATTATTATTATTATAATAGTACTAATAATAATAATCATAATAGTACTAATAATATAATAATCAACAATTAAAATTAATAATTATAGTAATAATAATAATTATAATACAATATATAATATACTATTATAGTATATAATAATAATATAGTAATAATAATAATAATAATAACAAATTATTATTATTCTTATTATTATTATTGTAGTGTGGTGAATTTGATAATTGTTATTGATGATTGTAAGTTTTGTAGACAGGTTTAGATTTTTCTGGATATCTATTTTTAAAGAAAAATTAATTATTATTGTGGTGTGGTGAATTATGATAATTGTTATGTCTCATTATAAATTATTTTAGTTTGCAAAGAGTCTTTAGTTAATATAGTATTTTTTAAATTTATCTAAATTTTTCGTTACATCGTGCCTTTAGGCACGTGCAATTACTAGTATATATATAATCCAACATTTCCTTTTTAAAAACCATGCAGGAAAGCTTGTAACATATATGTTGTTCTTCAGGTCAATTTTAAAGCATCCGTGGGTCTTGTTTAAAAGAAAGAAAATTCGCCTGTTAACGAATTGATTCCCTTTTCTCTAATACACGGATCCGAAGGGAAAGAAGAAAAAAAAAATTTGGTTTACGTTTTTTTCTTTCATAAAAAAAATAATTTTATACAACTAATTATGCCCAATAAATTATTCTAAATACATACTCATACATATATATGGAATCAAAACAATTAAGAATTGCATAAAGGTTTGGCTCTGATGCTACTGTTGGGTTTGTACGAAATCGTGACGCAATCATATTACAAAAATTAGCAGAAACATGCTATATCAGAGTTTAAAAAATTTCTACAAAACCATTACCCGGATCATCCTTTATGCAATTATTAATTTAAACCGATAAATAAGAAGTTATGGAATTCATACCCTTGTAGAACGAAGCTTCCACAGGTACAAGTTCAATTCTTGTTCTTCGTGATCTCCTTGAATTTTCGGGTATATTCTTTCCTTTGATCAAAGTTAGCCACCCAAGTGTTTGGCCTCTAGAGGTGATCCACCAAAGAATATGAATTATCAAGAAGGATGGTGGTTGGCTAAACCCTAGACTTCTATCCTCTATAAAAAGGAGTACTCTCCAATAATTGAAATTGCATCAATTAATATCTAACATAAGACTCCTCTTAAATAGATATTGGTCAACCCTTCTAATCCTATTAGACATAGGATTTCATTTAATTAATTAAACTCCTTTAATTAATTACGCTTCCTAACATATTGGGATTAATTAATTAAAACTCTTTTAATTAATATGCATCCTAATCTTATTAGGAATAAATGAGAGTACTAATATTAAATTAATTCTTAAACTCCTTTAGAAATTAAAATAATAATAATTGTAATAATATTAATAAGACTCCTCTTAATAATTTATATTTAGTATTTCCAAAATATTAAATAATAAATATTAAGCTATTTAATTTATTATATCACCATAGATTAAATTAATTAAACTTAATGCATTATTACGATTATGCCATTTTCTTCTTAAATAATTATTCTTCCTTTTATGGTGTGACCCTTAAGGTTCTCCATATTAAATCGGTTGTGAATAATCAATTAGAACAATTCTAATCTTGTTTAAATAAATAAATTAAACTAATAATCTATTTAAATAAATAATATTTATTCTGCAATAGAGATAAGTCTCCCTAGCGATCAACGACTTTTCAGATAATATAGATTTCAACATTAATCATAAAAGAACCTGTGCGTAAATAGTTACCGTACAATTCAATCCTTTCACCATACAATGTCCCAATTAAATCTAAGATATGGAATTACTGTCAAGTCTTATTTTATTTAATCATATGTATTTCGATTGGAAAATGTACAACTCCAAATAATATAAATTAGAAACTTCTTTCTAATTTCATTCTGCCTTGACCAAGGACTACTAGGTTGTCATTTAACGAATCACATAGGATATATCTCTTATTTTACTAGAAGTGGTAGATTCTTTATTGATCATTTATTATCTCCATATGTAACTTATTATACCCAAGCATACCCTTTGATATACCCTAAGGGTCTTAAGGAATAAGTTAAACTATAATTCATTACATACAAGATACTATGATGATCTTAAGTCCAAGGATCACTTGTACAACTATCACATTAGGAATTCATATTAACAGACAAGTAAAACTCCATTAGGTATTCCATAGAGAGTCACGTTCAGTGAACTTATTCTCTAATAAGCACCTACATACTTGCTTTAGTGTCTCTACACAAATGATCATGAGATCAATCATCCCCATCCAATGAGCAAGCAACATATGTACCAATCTATCCAGATTTACTAATCCCCTATTTAGTAATCCATCAATTGGGAACTATTTTAGTTTTAAGCTTTCTAAGAATTTAGATCTCATTAGCATGATCAACATCATGATTCTAAAAGCATTACTTAAAACTATGGGTTATTTACATATTATAAAAACAACATCATGTAGATAATTAAATGCCTTTAATAAATGAATACTTTTATTAAGAAATAAATAAGATTGTCTCCAAAGTATATGCTTTATCATCATACATGATTGGCTTGTATGCATACTACTTTTAATTCAGACATAGTACCTTTTCACGGTGTCTGAATTGATGAGCCGCCATCCATTTCTTTCAATCTGATGGCTCCTCCTGTCAACACTTCCTTGACAATGAAAGGGCTTTCCCAATTTGGGGCGAATTTTTCTCTGGCTTCATCTTGATTGGAGAGGATTTTCTTCAACACCAAATCATTTTTTTTGAATTTTCGTAACCGGACATTCTTATTGTAGGACCGAGCAATCCTTTGCTGATATAACTGTCCATGGAAGATGGTTGTAGCCCTTTTTTCATCTATTAGAGATAATTGTTTGTAACGCTCTTGCATCCATTGGTCTTCTTCCATCTGATCATCTATCAACACCCTCAATTGTAAGACCCCAACTTTTATGAATAAAGATTTAATTTTTTATATATATTATTTCGAAACAGTAAGGTGTTGTTTTGATAAATATGAAAGTTATGGGTGAAATGTGCAAACATTTTTAAAATGAGCAAGTGGTTATAAAATATTCTTGTTGTCGGGGAATATTCGTTTGGTCGTTGAATATTCTTGTTGTCGGGGAATATTCGTACGACGGCGCAGCTATTTGTGGGCCCCCACAACGGAATAACTGTCGGATATAGAAAGCGACAGGAATAACTTTTTTACAAAATAACGGCGTGGTTATTACCGTTAGTACTATTGAAATACCCGGTGGTTAAAATACAGTGATACACGGTGTTGTATAGTAGCACACGGTATTGCACAGTAATTCTAATTATTGATTATTACGTGAGAAGCCTCTACTCAATAATTATTACAGTAATTACTGTTCAATATTTTATATTATTGACTCAATAATTGCTACGTTGATATTTTATTGACTCAATAATTGCTACGTTGTCATTTTATATGATTGATTCAATAATGGCTACAGTTGATATTTTGGTATTATTGATTCAATAATTGTCACTGCACAGTATTTCACATTATCAACTCAATAATTCATATTATTTGAATAATATTATTAGATAGCATTATTGACAATGTCTAAGGAAGTTCTGTCTAGGAGGGGTTATTTAATTGCGCGCCAGTAAGGAGAAGTCTTTATCGGAAGGCCCCCTCTTTCCTGGGACGACCTGGTTGTCAATATTGTAGTTCTGTAATATTATTTGTGAATAATTAATTATTGATTTATATGATAAGGAAATATTTATTTTGTGGATATAAAAGAAGGAATTAGTGCTGATGTGTTTTTATCAGTATCTTGGTGTGAAAAATCATCTGTTTATGGATTTCGGATAATTTATGTTTGGAATTTGGAAAAACTTCCTTCTGCAAAGTTGTAGAGAATTAAATGTCCTATGGAAAGGACACATCATTTGTATTTTTCTGACAAAGGGGCTATTTATTATGAATTATTGAAGTTTCAAAAAATAAATATTTTTTTAATGGGAGGTGGGTCCCACTTGTGGTGGCTGATGGCTTTTGAAAGTTTTGGTAGGCGGCTGGATTTTTTTAAATAATAATATTATTTTATTAATTTAGTCTCCTTTGGCATCCTAAGCTTTTCCTATAAATAGGGTGCTTAGGTTAGAATTGAAAATCACACCAGAATTAGAAGTTTTCTCTCTATATAATATCGAGCGTATTTTTGTGAGTATTTCAATACTTTGAGTATTAGTATTCAGTGCAAGTTTTCTTCGATATTATATCCGATACTCCAGCCAGAAGTACTATTCTTTTGAGGTAAGGGATGTTATTTCTTTCGTAAATGATGTTATTCTTTTCAATATCATTATACCAAAATATTGGCATGGATTTTATGTTGAAATTCTTACTTTTTCCGTCGGAGTTACTATTCACGTATACGGCACTATTCACGGAAAAAATTAAATTTTCTTCTATTTGTCCAAATTGCTTGTTAAGGTTACTATCTTTGATTGTATCCAAGTTTTGAGCTCTATTCTTGAATTTTGCTCCACAATTGATTATTACGATGTATTTTTGAATTGGATATACTAAAATACGAATCCTTAGTCTTTGTCTTTTATCTCACTGGATTCATTTTTTAAAAATGTTTTTCATCATTCTCAGTCCTAAAAGGTGATGTAACTGAATATCTTTGGCCTGTAGAGCAAAGATGAATGATTACCTGATGAATATCTTTGGTCTGTAGTGCAAAGATGACAGGTGTTGAGATGAATATGACCACTGATGATACAAATGAATATCTTTGGCCTGTAGTGCAAAGATGAATATTGATTCGAGATGTATATTGATTGATGTTACAGGGATAAACATGGATGATGGACTTTTAAATCATAGAAGATAGTAGACTTCATTCTCTACTTAACTCTTCTAATGAATTGTTATTTCCGCTGCGAATATTGATCTAAGATTGGTTGTCCATTATATTTTATCTGATTTATTGAAGGCTAACGATAATTTATTTTCCATTATCTTAGTCATAATATTCTTTACTGAGCTAGTTGAGCTCACCCTTTCATCTGTTGTCCTCTTTAGGAAATGAGAATGTCGCAGGAACTAGTCGGGGGACAGAGTGATGGTCCGAGTTAGAGCAGTAGTAGTCCTCACTATTTCTGATAAATAGTGTGATAATAATTGTAATGAGGACTTAGTTTGAATCTTATTATTTTCTATATATTTGTATTGACACTCACAGTTGTGTGGTCGTATTTTGCACGACCGTATGATATAAAGTTTGTATTTGAATTCTGTACCATGTATTTGGCGACTCAGAATGGGTTGGGTTGACTGAACCTATTCTAGGGGCGTCACATCAATGATTCCATCTCTATTTCTATGGGGAGTACTACTTCCATGCCATAGATCAATGAGTAAGGGGTAGCCCCAGTAGAGGTGCGTATTGATGTTTTGTAGGCTAACAGAGTCAGAGGCAATAAGTCAGGCCATCCTTTGTGATTGGCGGACATCTTTTGCATAATCTTCTTGATATTTTAGTTGGCTGCTTTGACAACATCATTCATCTTGGGATGATTGATAACTGAATGAAGATGTTTGATGTGGAATTTACTGCATAATTGCTTCATCATCTGGTTGTTCAAATTCTTAGCATTGTCTGATACGATCACCTCTGATTGTCCGTATCGACAAATTACATTATTTTTGATGAAACCAATAATTACCTCCTTAGTGGCTTTGGGAAAAGATGCAGCTTCTACCCATTTGGTGAAGTAGTCGATCACGGTGAAGATAAACTGATGACCATTGCTGGCTTTGGGCTCGATTGATCCGATCACGTCCATCCCCTATATGGAAAAAGGCCATGGCAAACTTATACTGTGTAGTTCGTTTGGAGGAGTGTGGACAGCATTTCCATGGATTTGGCACTGATAACATCTCTTGACGTGATTGTCATGGTCGGCTTTGAGAGAAATCCAGTAATGTCATGTCCTTAATATATTCTGTGCAAGAAAGAGGCCGCTCATGTGTGGACCATATACTCCACCGTGGACTTCTTCCATGAGTCTTTGGCTTGATCTTTGTTTAGGCACCTTAGAAGGCCTAATCCAACATCTTTTTTGTGACGTGCATCACTGCTTAAATAGAATTTCATTGCCATTTTATGGATCCGCTTTCTTTCAGCTTGACATGCCCCCGCGGGTGTATATCATCCCACATATATTCTTTGATATCATGGTACCACGACTTTTTGATGGGATATAGTTCACTTGATACTTCTCTAATGTAATTTCCATAGGTTGGTGCCTTCTGTCTTTCAAATTTGATATCAGGAATTCCCCTCCTATCAGATATGTGGATCAAGGAAGCCAATGTTGCCAATACATCCGCGAAATCATTTCCATTTCGAGGGATGTAGACAAAGGTTATTTCTTCAAATTCCATAGCCATCTTCATAACCTTCCGATGATAGGGCAGCAAATGCAATTCTTTGGTGTGATATGCACCGGTGGTTTGTTTGATGACCAACTCAGAATCCCCATAGACGGCTAATCGTTTGATACCCATGGATTGGGCCAGCTTCAATCCCATTATACATCCCTCATACTCGACTGTGTTGTTGGTGTTAACAAATTGTAGTTTGATGGCCATGGGATACTATTCTCTCGTAATAGATACAAGGACTTCCCCTGCACCTTCCTTGTTTACAGTCCCATCAAAGTACAATTATTAGAATTGGCCTGTATCTTCTCGAAGGTTCACTGAATTGTTATTATCCCAGTATCAAAGAAATAAGTTTCCAAGGGTTTGAAATTCCTTGATGGTGCTTCAGCCAATTGATCCGCAATTCCATGACCTTCGATGGACTTTTGAGTCACGTAAATAATATCGAATTGCTGGAGGATTAATTTCCATTTGGACAATTGGCAATTTAACATAGGTTTGCTGAATATGTACTTCAGAAGATCCATGCGGGATATGAGATAGGTTGTGAGCCCATGAAGATAATGTTATCACCTCTTGGTAGCCCACGCTAAAGTACAACAGGTTTTTCCAAACAAGGTGTATTCCTGCTCACAGCTGTTGAATCTTTTGCTAAGGTAATAGATAGCTCTTTCCTTGCCTCTATTATCTTTCTGCCCCAGCATACAACCCATAGTGTTGGAATTGACTGATATATACATGGATAGGGGAACTTTGTCCCACGGAGGCACCAAAACAGAAGCTTTAATCAACTGCTTCTTGATGGAGAGGAAAACTTTTTGACAGTCTTCATTCCACTTTCCGGAGGAATTTTTCCTCAAGAGCTTGAAGATGGTCTCACAAGTTGCAGTGAGTTGAGAGATAAATCTGCTTATGAAATTGATTCTCCCCAGAAATCCTCTTATCTCAATTTCTGTTTGGGGTACAAGCATCTCAGTGATGACTTTAATCTTGGCGGGATCCAGCTAAATGCCTCTGTTGCTTACCAAAAATCCCAATAATTTGCCATATTTGACACCGAAAGCACACTTGGCTAGGTTCAGCTTCAAGTTATATTTGCGAAGCCGGTTGACTAGCTTTTTGAGATGGTTAGCTTGGTCATCTTCGTTTGTAGATTTGACGATGATATCATCCACGTTAACCTCTATCTCTTTGTGCATCATGTTATGAAAAGAGCCATCATGGCTCGCTGATATGTGGCACCAGTATTGATAAGGCTGAAAGACAATTGCCTATAGCAAAAGGTTCCCCAAGGAGTGATAAAGGTTGTTTTTCCCTATCCTCATCAGCAACCATAATTTGATGATATAGGGTGAAGCAATCAACAAATGAGTACATAACATATTGCTCCATATTATCTATCAGTATGTGGATGAGAGGTATTGGGAAGCCATCTTTGAAACAGACTTTGTTTAAATCCCGATAATCCACACATACTCGTACCTTCGCTTCAGGCTTAGGCACAGGAACTATATTTGATAGCCATTCAGGGTAGGTTGATACCATGATAATGCCTACTTTTAATTGCTTGATAACTTCTTTGACTTTCAGACTCCACTCAGGCTTCAGTCTCTTGAGTTTCTGTTTGACTGGCTTGGATCCTTCTTTAATGGGTAGTCAATGAATGACGATGTCAATAGACAAGCCAATCATTTCTTTATGTGAGCATGCAAACACATCCTTGAAATGAGTTAGGAGGTTAATCAAGTCTTTTATTTGGTTTGGGGTAAGGTCATTACCTATTTGGATTTCTTTAGGATTTTCTGAGGTTCCGATATTGACAGTGGTGATTTGATATAGTTATGCTTTGGGCTTGTCTTTGACCCATTCTTTGATCTCCTCAGGCACATCATAGTCATCTATCTCCTCTTGATCAATCCCCATCAAGTTAAAGTCCAGCTCTACATCAAAGTCGTAGTCACTATTGAGACTTGGCAATTCATTAGTAAGGCTAAACAAATCCAAATTTGGATTCCTAAAAATAAAATGCTTTCACTTAATATATGAAACTGTTTAATCATACAAAGTATTATTAAAAGTATGACAAAAATAACTGCTAGCACTACGCAACAAATATAAGCAATAAATAATATATATACTTCAGGGTAGATGGACTTTTTACATTCGACTGATGCAAGGAGTGATGCTCCAGTTATTCAAAGCCAGGTCATTATTGACAGTTGCGATAAAAGGATTGCTACTATCAACATCCTCTTTGATGATGACCAGAACTGAATTCACATCAGGGTCAGTGTCTTTCTTTAGAATATTCTCCTTTAGCCCTGTTTATACAAGGGATCATGGGTTGATCTTCTCGATAGTCATCATCTGGGATATCATTGTTCATAACCTTAGTATGTACTAGGAAGAACATCTTCTCAAATTGATCTTGAACATCTTGTAGGAACTTCTCATTCCTATCCTTCATGTCCTTAGTAGGAATCTGGATTTCTTTCTTATTGACCGGCTTAACCTTAGGAATAAGTATGCTGGACAAAGAAAGAGGGATTTTCCTCATAGGTTTCTTGAATCCTGCATCCCTGAGATTTGATATCATCATGGTGGATAAATGAACAGGTTGATGCTTGTGCTGGTTCTTGTGATTTGATTTATAGGAATAGCCTAATCCAACCTTCCTTGTCTGGCTAGGTAGCTAAACTGGATTTTTAATCCCTTGTTTATTTTTCCCTAGCCCTTTGCCAGGAACGAAACCAAAGGCTATCATTTCTTGACCAACGGACATTACTTCATAAGAAATTCTTGGCTTTAAGGCTTGGGCCCCAATAGGCTGGTAGTAAGTGTTGCTCCATTCGAAGGCTTGAAAACTGGCAAGCTCAACTCCCTCATTGAGGCTGATCAAAGGCATATCCCTTTGTACATAGACTGGATATTCTGGTTCGGCATTAACAGTTACCAGATTGCCATTAATGATGTATTTTACCTATTGATGAAGGGTAGACGGGATTGCTCCAGCCATATGGATGGTCTTCCTAATAGTAAATTATATCCCGTGGTGATGTTCAACACTTGGAAGGATATATAGAAAGTGTTAGGTTTGTAAGATTCATGAACACAATCATATTGCATTAAAATAGCGGAAGCATGGTAAATCAGAGTTTAAAAAATTTACAAACAATATACCTAGATCATCCTTTATGCAAAATTATTAATTAAACAAAAAATTATGAATAAGTTTCATACCCTTGAAGATTCTAGTTTCCTCAGGTACAAGTTCAACTCCAAATTCTTTTCGCGTTCTACTTGAATCCGTCAGGTTAATTCCTTCCTTTGATCAACATTAGCCACCCAAGAGTTTGGCCTCTAGGGGTGATCCACCAAGAAAGAAGAAGAATTCAAGAAGAAGGGTGTTTGGTAAAACCCTAGTTTCTATCTCTATAGAAAAGGTGTACTCTCCCAACTCTTAGAATAAAGTGTCTAACCTTGTTCCATAATAAGGCTTTCTTATTTATAGATATAGGCAACCCTCCTAAACTATTTAAGATTAGGATTTCATATTAATTAATTAAATACTTTTAATTAATTAGGCTTCTCAATCCTATTGGGAATAATTAATCTTTTTTTATTAATTAGCCTCCTAATCTTTTTAGGAATATATATATATATATATATATAAGAGTATCTTATTAATTAATTCTCAAACTCCTTTAGGAATTAAATTATAATACTAATACTAATAATAAGACTCCTCTTATTAATTTATATTTAATATTTATAAAATATTAAATATTAAGCTATTTAATTTATTCTATCACCATAGATTCAATTAAATATACTTAACTTATTATTATGATTATGCCATTAGCTTCTTTAATAAATATTCTTCCTTTTATTGTGTAACCCTTTAGGTTCTCCATATTAAATCGGTTGTGAATAAATCAATTAGAACAATTCTAATCTTATTTAAATAAATAAATTAAACTAATAATTTATTTAAATAAATAATATTTATTCTACAATAAGGGTAAGTCCCCTTAGTGATCAACGATTTTCCAGATAATATAGATTTCAACATTAATCATAAAAGAACCTTTGAGTAAATAGTTACCGTACAATTCATTCCTTCCATCATACAATATCCCAATTAAATATAAGACATGGAATTACTGTCAAGTTTTATTTTATTTAATTATATGTATTTCGATTCTTAAATGCATAACTCCAAATAATGCAAATTAGAAACTCATTTCTAATTTCATTCCACCTTGGTCAAGGATTGCTGGTTGTCATTTATCGAATCTCATAGGACATTTCTCTTCTTTTACTAGAAGCGGTAGATTCTTTATTGATAATTCATTATCTTCACATATAACTTATTATACCCAAGCATACCATTTGATATACCCTAAGGGTCTTAAAGGACATGTCAAAATACAACTTATCATACATAAGATACTATGATGATCTCAAGTCTAAGGATCACTTGTACTACTATCATTATAGAAATTTCTATTACAGACAAGTAAAACTCCATTAGGTATTCCTTAGCGAGCCACGTTCAATGAACAATAACCCTTTATCTCATCAAAATAAAAAAAACAAAAAGGAAAATAAACTAGTTTAAGTTTTACCTTGTTCTAAAAGCAATCTTTCTCTTCCTTCCAAAATAGGATCTAAACCTTGGGTGCATGAAGCCTCAAAACCCCCCCCCCCCCCCTCTCTCTCTCTTACCTCTCTCTTTTCTTTTGTATTTTGTTTTGTTTTAGTAAAGCTAGAAAGTGAGATGAGAGAGAAAGATAATAGCTTTTTTGTTGGGAAGTTGTATAGATATAAAATATGTATCTATACTAATTGTCTAATACTTCTTTCTTTTTAATTATTTGCCCATTGCTTGGAATCTTGGTTAATCATGATGGATAATTAAGTGGATGACACATGGATTAGTGGATAAGTATAATGATTAACATCACATGGGTTATTCTTCTCCTAGTGGTCGAAAATTTGGTCCCTTTATCCCCCATATTGGTTTAATTTTTAATGTAATATTTATCTTAATCAAAAATCCAAAAAGCCCCTTAACAATTGGGATAAAGATTTAATTCTTTTGGGCCTCTTAATTAATTTCTTGGGCCATGAAATTAGCATAGTCCAATGCTTTTAATTTTTATCTTACCCTAATCCTTTAATCAAGGTTTCCATTCCATTCATTTTGGATCTTAAATAATTACTCTTATACATTAAATTTTATAATCCAATTAGACTTGCTTTAATTAGGTTTAATTTAAATAATAAGATGAGGTAATAAATTAAATCTCTTAGATTAGTATAATTTTAAATACTAATAGTCTTCAATACAATAACCCTTAGGTTATTTAATTCTCATACCAAATGTGTATATTAGGTTATGTAACTTTCTTTTTAATTTCTCTCCATAAAATAAATAAACACATATACATAGTTATAGTACACATATTTATTTAGCCACTTAATCATTCCATACATGTCACAAAATTTTCAATATCATAAATATTTAATTAATATATATATTTACAATGCGACTAAGAATTCTTGGTTATTACACATTCTTTGCTCTCCTCAGACACCTCATAGTATTATATCTCCTCTTGATCAATCCCCATCAAGTCCAAGTCCAGCTCTACATCAAAGTTGTAGTCACTGTTTAGACTTGGCAATTCATCAGCAAGGCTAAACAAATCCAAATTTGGAGTCCTGAAAATAAAATGCTTTCACTTAATATATGAAATTTTTTAATCATACAAAGCATTAGTAAAAGCATGACAAACGTAACTGCTAGCACTAAGAAATAAAAGCAAGCAGTAAATAATATCTACACTTCAGGGCAGATGGACTCTCTGCCCTTTTACCCTTTTCAAGTGATGCAAGGAGTGCTACTCCAGTTGTCCAGTGTCAGGTCATTGTTGACTGCAATGATAAATGGGTTGATGTTACCCACCTCCTCTTTAATGATGACCAAAACTGAATTCACATCAGGGTCAGCGTCTTTATTTGTAATATCATCCTTAGCCCTGTTTACGCAAGGGATCACTAGTTGATTCTCTGGATGATCACTATCTGGGATATCATTGTTCATACTCTCAGTATGTGCCAGGAAGAACATCTTTGCAAATTGACCTTGAACTTCTTGTAGGAACCTCTCATTCCTATCTTTCCTTTCCTTAGGAGGAATCTTGATTTGTTTATCACTGACTGGCTTAACCTTAGGAATCAGTATGTTGGACAAAGAAGTAGGGCTTTTCCTCATAGGTTTCAAAAATCCTGCGTCCGTGAGATTTGGTAGTAGAATGGTGAATAGATGAACCGGCTGATGTTTGTGCTAGTTCCTGTGATTTGATCCATAGGAATAGCCTAATCCAGCCTTCCCTGTCTGGCTAGGTATCTGAACTGGATTTGTGATCCCTTGTTGATTTTTCTCTAGCCCTTTGCCAGGCCAGAAACCTAAGGATATACTTTCTTAACCGACCAACATTACTTCGTAAGAGTTTTTTGGTTTTGTGTTTGGGGTCCCAATAGGCCGATAGTGAGTGTTTATCACTTTGAAGGCTTGAAAATTGGTTGGCTCAACTCCCTCATTGAGGCTGATCAAAGGCATATCCCCTTACACCTGGACTAGATACTCTAGTTCGGCATTAACAGTTACAAGATTGCCAATAATGATGTATTTTACCTGATTATGAAGGGTGGAAGGGACTGCTCCTACCATATGGATCCACGGTCTTCTCAACAGTAAATTGTGACTCCCCCAAAATAGGTCCACATAACCCATTTTGAGTCGCTAGAAATACACACTACAAATACAAATCTTCCTATTTACAATTGTTATAATGTCATATATAGTACGACAGTATTCACGCCCAAATTATTATAATGTCGTTTAAAATAAAGTAACAAATATTTCAAGTCCTCAAAGGAACCCGAGAAGATTTTTGCTCTCATCATTCTAATGGGGTGCATTTTTAACACTTCCAAATTCGGATTAATATCACCTTATTTGGTTTACCAAAATCAACTATTAAGTGACATATAAAATACGACACACACATTTTAAGTTCTCGGTATAGTTATTATGCCACACTGTTCTATAACTTGATGAGGATCACGACTAATTCGAAACACCACTTTATACCCATGTTCTTTCTGCTACTCCCAGCTATACTTTTAATTCCTGAAAAGAATTGTGAAGCAAAAGGGGTGAGCACAAATAGCCCAGTAAAGAATATCATGACTAAGATAATTAAATTATCAATAACATTTATCAATAATAAATCAGATATTTGGAACATATGGTAGATGATAAAAGTCTTCAACCATAATTGCAGCGGAATCAACAATCCATTAGAAGAGTCAAGTAGAATATAATGTTTACTATCTTCTCCAAATTAAAAGTCCATCATCAATATTTTATTCCTGTAGCACCAATCAACAGTTCTCCGTTGTATCCAAGACAAAGAGAACTTTCATCACCTGTCTTTTTCCAAAACACCAAAGATCATGGTTATACCAATTCATAATTCCTGTTCATAATCATACTAATAAATTCATCTTTGCACTCCGAGCCAAAGATATTAAACTGTAACACCAATGGTCATGCCAATCAACAATCCATCTTTGCACTGCAGGCCAAAGACATACAACTATAAAACCAATGGTCATGCCAATCAACAGTCCATCTTTGCACTACAGGCAAATAACATACAAATGTAAAATCAATGGTCCTGCCAATTAACAGTCCATCTTTGCACTACGGGCCATAGACATACAATAGTAAAACCAATGGTCATAATCATACCAATCAACATTTTATCTTTGCACTACAGGCCAAAGAGATATTTTACCAAAATGATTATAACAATGATATATATGACGAATGGACAGAAATAATCAGAATAATAAGATAAAATAGATTTTAGTGATTTCAACTTAATTATCTAGAGTCCAAATTTCCGACACGATATCCAGAAAATCGATTATAACTCTTGATAGAATATAAAGTTCAAGTAAATGTAAAGTTACCAGATCAAATATAATAACTTAAAGCTGAATAGAAAGATTTAGGTCAAGATATTAGATGAAGAACAAACTATTAAGGATATTTTAATCATTTCAGGACTTTTCACAATTTAATGATAAGATGAAGAACGAATAATAATCTCTTACAATAATATGGAATATGAAAGAAAATGACATCCCTTTTACCATATTATTAAAAAATGATACTCCTTACCTTAGCACGTGACTAGATGTTGTTTTCTATGAAATTGATCAACTTGAACTACGTTTGCACTCCTTATCAACACTTGGAGTAACCTTACACTAAAAAAAAATACTCCCCATATTATACTCACAATATTATAGTAGAAGAATTTTAAATTTTTGGTGTAGTCAAGGTGTGTGTTTACTTGCTCAACCGAGCAACATATTTATACTGAAAATTGAGAAAACAACTAGCACACACGCTTTGACAAAATAACCAAATGAACTATATAAAATAATGGTAGTAGAATTTGTGGTCCCACAAAAAAAATTAAACCAATTTGTACACATTTTAACAATAATTGAGTTGTGGCCCAGACTATTTTAGAAAAAGTAGGGTGTCAGCAAGTCCTTCCAAACTTACTTTTATAAAAATAAAAAAATTAATTGAACTAACATCTACATATCATACTTATCTTTAATCAACACCTTTTATTCATCAATTATAAACATAAACTCACAATATTGCCAACTGGTATAATATATCATATCAAATAATATGAGTTACTTAGCCATGACAATTATTGATGAAATACTGTGCAGTTGCTACTATGACAATTATTGAGTCAATAATAATAAATATTATATAGTTACTATTGTAACAATTATTGAATGAAATACTAGGTGACTTCTTACGTAAAAATCAATAATCAGAGATACTGTGCAATAACGTGTATTACTATGTAATATTAGGTACTACTGTAGAATAACGCGTATTACTGTACTTTTGTCACCGGATTTTTTAACAATTATACGGTAAAAGTTCTGCCGCCAATTTTGTTAAAAATTAGTATTGTCGCTTTCTATATCCGACAGTTATTCTGTTGTGAGGCCCACCAATGATTAAATATTTTGGCGCCTTCGTACTTTACCAAATATAATATTCCCCGACAAAAAAAATATTCTCCGACAAAACGAATATTCATAATAAAAAATTAAATGCATGATAGGGAGTAAATAAGTGCATGATAACCAATAAATTTTGGAGGCCTCAGTGGTGTCTTTATCGGCACAACTCAGCTTTCCCCCGGATAAATCAAGGGCTCAACTTAACGCCGAAAAATTTAGGGCGTGAGACCACTTGAGCATAGAGGAGTTTACCAGGACTTGAACCCACGTTAATGGGGACTTATGTCCGGTTTCCCACCACTAAGTCACCATCTCAAGCGATGATAAAATACAACAATATAAATATATAAATATTTATTAAATCAACACCTTACTATAAATAATTTAAATTATATTAAAAGTCGGGATCAACACCAAAACATATTTATCTCGAATAACATATAAACTTACTAATAATTCATTTTTCACTCAAGGCGTCTTTATTTATCGCATTAAATCATTATTCATATTTCAAAACTTATAAATGAATAACAAAACTTAAGAAACCCATATATGACAATTTATTTTAAAAACATCAGTCCACTGTTATGGTATTATCGCCATTAACCAAAACTTAAATATCAATTTAATTAATTTTAACAGATACTAAACTTCAAATAATCCAATTTAGCCTCAAGAATCACCTAAATCGGATTTAAAATAAATATTTTATACATTTTTGAAACTTAGAACTTGATGATAAAAATTCTGTTTTGAAAAATTTCCAGACCAGCCACCTCACGAAATTCATAACAAATCATGCGTTAATCTTTAACTGTTCACAGTTTGTGGACATATACTCAACTTATATATGTATAATATATCTAAAAATTACAACAATCCAACGGTGGGATTAAGAATTATAACTCACACAATAGAGCTTAAGAAAAATGATTTTTTAGATTCGAGCGGACTATAAATCCTACGGACCAGTTTCATTCAAATACTCACCATGAACAATACACAAGGAAATTTTGCGTAATTCCAATTTTTGTGTCTAGCTTACTTCCAGGGGTTCTTTTGATATAAGGCTCATCTCCTAACTCATTATACACAAAGAGTTATGAATTTTACAAAATTAAGTAGTAAACTACTTTTTCTAAAAATTTTTAAATTTCGTTTTTCATTTAATTTCTTGATTTCTCTTGTTTAATTCCTGTTTATACGAGTTTAAATCATCCAATACATACATAAATGTGTACTCTTTCCATAAAATCTATAAAAACTAAGTAATCAAGGTTTTGAAAATACCTTTCTTAATTTCTTTTTCATTTCTTCTTTATTTCTTCATTTCCTTCTTCTTCCTTCTTCTTTCTCTACTTTTCAGAAAAATTCGCTTTCTCTCTCTTTCTCTCCTGATTTTAGCCGAGTATGGGAATTGGGATGGAAGAATGGGTAGAATGAGTGGATGAAATAAGTGATGGATGGGTGGAGTATTTTTGTTTTCCTCTTTCCCCTTTTTCTTTTTTTTCTTTGTCCCCCACTTTCTTCCTTTTCCACTAACTTTTCAACTTCTTTTCTTTTCTTTATCTTTTCTTCTCTCACCTCTTCGTCTCCCACAATTTTCTAATCAGACTCTCTCTCATCTCTTCACATTTTTTTCTTTTATTTCCTCTTCAGCTTCTCATTTAATAACACTAGTAGTCTCATATTACTCCAAAATTTATTTTCTCCTTTTTATTTAATCACTTCTTATTTATAATTCTCATTTCGTTAATTGAAAATTTTGTAATATAACAATTTAGGATAATAATCATAAAAAAAATTAGACTTTTATGAAATAAAAGTCGGGGTCTTACAATCTCCACTCCTTATGAAATTTCGTCACCGAAATTTACATACGCGCCTGCTATTTCGAAGAGATAATGATACCTAACTTTCAGTTCAAATTCTAGCTCCCAGGTCATTTCCTCCGTATCATGGTTCATGCATTGCTCATCTTCTGGAATTCAAATACAATTCTAGAATACAATTTCAAAACAAATATTAATTGACATATCACAATTTGTCAACTAATTAAATAACAAAAATTCAGCTTATGTAGGACACACACTAGTGAAGAATTTTACTCATCTCTCATCTCCTAGTTATAATCCTAAATCTCCGCCAGAGATCATATCCTTAAGCTTTGATACCAACGGTAACTCACATCCCAACCATGGATAGCACCTTACAGTGATACCTATCAGCTTGCCACCGTTATTCACAACGTCCCCTACGAAGAGTCTTGCTTCGGTGCATCCCACACAATGGAGTCACCAGCGAGAGGCTCCGGGCTCTTTACTTATAGCTCTGATACCAATTGTGACGCCCCCAAAATAGGTTGACACAACCCATTTTGAGTCGCCATAAATACACACTACAAATACAAATCTTTCTATTTACATTTATTACCATGTCGTATATAGTACGACAGTATTCACGCCCAAATTATTATACTGTCGTATAAAATAAAGTAACAAATATTTTAAGTCCTCAAAGGAACCCGAGAAGATTTCTGCTCTCATCATTCTAATGGGGTGCATTTTTGATGCTTCCAAATTCGGATTAATATCACCCTATTTGGTTCACCAAAATCAACTATTAAATGACATATAAAATACGGTACATACATTTTAAGTTCTCAATAAAATTATTATGCCACACTGTTCTATAACTTGATGAGGACTGCGACTAATTCAAAACACCACTTTATACTCATGTTCTCTCTACTAGTCTCAGGTACACTTTTATTTCCTAAAAGGAATTGTGAAGAAATATGGGTGAGCACAAATAGCCCAGTAACGAATATCATGACTGGTATAATTAAATTATCAATACCATTTATCAGTAATAAATCAGATATTTAGAACTTATGGTACATGATAAAAGTTTTCAACCATAATTGCAGCGGAATCAACAATCCATTAGAATAGTCAAATAGAATATAATGTCTACTATCTACTCCAAATTAAAAGTCCATCATCAATATTTTATTCTTGTAACACCAATCAACAGTTCTCCGTTGTACCCAAGACAAGGAGAACTTTCATCACCTGTCTTTGCCCGAAACACCAAAGATCATGGTTATAACAATTCACAGTTTCTGTTCATAATCATGCTAATAAATTCATCTTTGCACTCCGGGCCAAAGATATTAAACTGTAACACCAATGGTCATGCTAATCAACAATCTATCTTTGCACTACGGGCCAAAGACATACAACTGTAAAACCAATGGTCATGCCAATCAACAGTCCATCTTTGCACTACGGGCCAAAGACATATAACTGTAAAACCAAAGGTCATGCCAATCAACAGTCCATCTTTGCACTATGGGAAAAATACATATAACTGTAAAACTAATGGTCATGATCATACCAATCAACATTTCATCTTTGCATTACGGGCCAAAGAGAAATTTCATCACAATGATATATATGATCAATGAAAAGAAATTAATCAGAATAATAAGATAAAATTAATTTTAGTGATTTTCAACTTAATTATCTATAGTCCAAATTACCAACACGATATCCAAAAAATCGATTAGAATTCTTGATAGAATATAAAGTTCAAGTAAATGTAAAGTTACCAGATCAAATATAATAACTTAAAATTGAATAGAAAGATTCAGGTCAAGATATTAGATGAAGAACAAACTATTAAGGATATTATAATAATTTCAGGATTTTTCACCATTTAATGATATACTGAAGAACGAATAATAATCTCTTACAATAATATAGAATATGAAAGAAAATTATATCCCTTTTACCATATTATGAAAAAATGATACCTCTTACCTTAGCACGTGACTAGATGTTGCTTTCTATGAAATTGATCAACCTGAACAATGGTTGTACCCCTTATCAACACTTGGAGTAACTTTACACTCAAAAAGAAATACTCACCATATTATATTCACAATATTATAGTAGAAGAATTTTATATTTTTGGTATAGTCATGGTGTGTGTTTAGTTGTTCAACCAAGCAACATATTAATACTGAAAATTGAGAAAACAACTAGCACACACGCTTTGACAAAATAACCAAATGAGCTATATAAAATAATGGTAGTGGAATTTTTGGTCCCATAGATAAAATTAAACCAATCTTTACACGTTTTAACAATAATTGAGTTGTGGTCCAGACTACTTTAGAAAAAGTAGGGTGTCGGAAAGTCCAGTCAAACTTACTTTTATAAAAAATAAAATAAAATAGAACAAAAATATGCATATTATACATATCTTTAATCAACACCTTTTTATTCATCAATTATTAACATAAACTCATAATATTGTCAACTGGTATAATATATCATATCAAATAATATGAGTTACTGTGCCATGACAATTATTGATGAAATATTATGCAGTTGCTACTATGACAATTATTGAGTCAATAATACGAAATATTATACAGTTACTACTGTAACAATTATTGAATGAAATACTAGGTGATTTCTTACGTAAGAATCAGTAATTAGAGATACTGTGCAATAACGTGTGTTACTGTATAATACCGCGTACTACTGTTGAATAACGCGTATTATTGTACTTTTATCACCTAATTTTTTAACAATTAAACGGTAAAAGTTCTGCCGCCAATTTTGTTAAAAATTATTTTTGTCGCTTTCTATATCCAACAATTATTATGTTGTGAGGCCCACCAATGATTGAATATTTTGGCACCTTCGTACTTTACAGAATATAATATTTTCCGACAAAATGAATATTCACCGACAAAACGAATATTCGTAATAAATAATTACATGCATGATCGGGAGAAAATAAGTGCACGATAACTAATAAATTTTGGAGGCCTCAGTGGTGTCTTCATCGTCAGAACTCAGCTTTCCCCTGGATAAATTCAGGGCTCAACTTACCCTCGAATAAATCCAGGGTGTGAGACCATTTGAGCATAGAGGAGTTTACTAGGAATCCAACCCACGTTAATAATGGCTTATGTCCGGCTTCCTACCATTAAGCCATCACCTCAAGCGATGATAAAATACAACAATATAAATATATAAACATTTATTAAATCAACACCTTACTATAAATAATTTAAATTCTATTAAAAGTCGGGATCAACACCAAAACATATTTACCTCACATAACATATAAACTAACTAATAATTTATTATTCATTCAAGGTGTCTTTATTTATCACATTAAATCATTATTCACATTCCAAAACTTATAAATGAATAATCAAACTTAAGAAACCCATAAATGATAATTTATTTTAAAAATATCAGTCCACTATTATGGTATTATCACCATTAACCAAAACTTAACTATCAATTTAATTAATTTTAATGGCAACTAGATTTTAGATAATCCAATTTAGTCTCAAGAATCACCCAAATCGGATTTTAAAACATTAAGTTATATATTTTTGAAACTTAGAATTTGATGCTGAAAATTCTGTTTTGAAAAATTTTCAGACCAGCCACCTCACGAAATTCATAACAAATCAAAAGTTAATCTTTTACGGTTCAAAAGTTTTGGACATATACTCACCTTATATATATATAACATATCCAAAAATTACAACGATCCAACGGTCGGATTAAGAATTATAACTCACGCAATAGAGCTTAAGAAAACTAATTTTTTACATTGAGCGGACTATAAATCGTACGAACTAGTTTCATTCAAACATTCACCACAAAAAATACACAAGGAAATTTTGGGTAATTCCAATTTTTGTGTTTAGCTTACTTCCAGGGCTTTCTTTTGATATAAGGCTCATCTCCTAACTCATTATACACAAAGAGTTATGAATTTTACAAAATCAAGTAGTAAACTAATTTTTCTGAAATTTTTACATTTCATTTTTCATTTAATTTGTTGATTTCTCTTATTTAATTCCTGTTTATGCAAGTTTAAATCATCCAATACATACATAAATATGTACTCTTTACATAAAATCTGTAAAAACTAAGTAATCAAGGTTTTGAAAATACCTTTCTTGATTTCTTTTTCATTTCTTCTTTATTTCTTCATTTTCTTCTTTTTCTTCCTTCCTTCTTCTTCTTCTTCTTCTTCTTTCTCTACTTTTTAGAAAAAATCTCTTTCTCTTTCTCTCTCTCTCTCCCGATTTGAGCCGAGTATGGGAAATGGGATGGAAGAATGGAGTGGAATGAGTGGATGAAATAAGTGATAGATGGGTGGAGTATTTTTGTTTTCTTCTTTCCCTTTTTTCTTTTTTTCTTTGTCCCCCACTTTCTTCCTTTTCCACTAACTTTCAACTTCTTTTCTTCTCTTTATCTTTTCTTCTCTCACCTCTTCATCTCCCACATTTTTCTAATCAGACTCTCTCTCATCTCTTCTCATTTTTTCTTTTATTTCCTCTTCCCCTTCTCATTTAATAACACAAGTAGTTTCACATTACTCCAAAATTTATTTTCTCCTTTTTATTTGCTAACTTCTTATTTCTAATTCTCATTTCAATAATTGAAAATTTTGTAATATAACAATTTAGGATAATAATTATATAGAAAATTAGACTTTTATTTTATAAAAGTCGGGGTCTTACAATCTCCCCTCCTTATGAAATTTCATCCCCGAAATTTACATACGTACCTGCTATTCCGAAGAGATAATGATACTTAACTTTCATTTCAAATTCTAGCTCCCAGGTTATTTCCTCTTTATCATGGTTCATGCATTGCTCATCTCCTAGAATTCAAATACAATTATAGAATACAGTTTCAAAATAAATGTTAATTGACATATCATAATTTGTCAACTTTTAAATAACAAAAATTCAGCTTAGGTAGGACACACAGTAGTGAAGGATTTTACTTATCTCTCATCTCTTAGTTATAATCCTAGATCTCTGCCAGAGATCGTATCCCTAAGCTCTGATTCCAACTGTGACTAACAAGCCAACCTTGGATAGCACTTCACAGTGATACCTATCAGCTTGCTACCATTATTCACGGCGTCCCCTAGGAAGAGTCTTACTTCGGTGCATCCCACACAAGGGAGTCTCCAGCGAGAGGCCCGGGGCTCTTTACTTATAGCTCTGATACCAACTGTGACGCCGCAAAATAGGTTCACACAACCCATTTTAAGTCGCCATAAATACACACTACAAATACAAATCTTCTTATTTATAACTATTACCATGTCGTATATAGTACGACAGTATTCACGCACAAATTATTATAATGTCGTATAAAATAAAGTAACAAATATTTTAAGTCCTCAAAGGAACCAGAGAAGATTCCTGCTCTCATCATTCCAATGGGGTGCATTTTTGACGCTTCCAAATTAGGATTAAAATCACCCTATTTGGTTCACCAAAATCAACTATTAAATGACGTATAAAGTACGACACACACATTTTATGTTCTCAGTGTCGTTATTATGCCACACTATTCTATAACTTGATGAGGACTGCGACTAATTCGAAACACCACTTTATACCCATGTTCTCTCTACTAGTCTCAGCTATACTTTTATTTCCTGAAAAGAATTGTGAAGCAAAAGGGGTGAGCACAAATAGCCCAATAACGAATATTATGACTAAGATAATTAAAATATCAATAGTTTTTATCAATAATAAATCAGATAATTGGAACATATGGTAGATGATAAAAGTTTTCAACCATAATAGCTGCGGAATCAACAATCCATTAGAAGAGTCAAGTAGAATATAATGTTTACTATCTTCTTTAAATTAAAAGTCCATCATCAATATTTTATTCTTGTAAAACCAATCAACAGTTCTCCGTTATACCCAGGACAAAGAGAACTTTCATCACCTGTCTTTACCTGAAATACCAAAGATCGTGGTTATACTAATCCACAGTTCTTGTTCATATTCATGCCAATAAATTCTTCTTTGCACTCCGGGCCAAAGATATTAAACTGTAACACAAATGGTAATGCCAATCAACAATCCATCTTTGCACTACGATCCAAAGACATACAACTGTAAAACCAATGGTCATACTGTGACAACTCAAAAATTTATAAGATCTTAAATGATTAAAATAAAGGTTAAAAGAATAAAACCTAGATGAAAATTTGAGGAATAATTAAAAATTTTAAGAAAAACCTATATGGTTTACTATTTGAATGAGAATAAAGAAAAATATGAGTTACAAAATTTATAAACCCTATAAATGAATCTATATGTACTTGAAGGAATATTAAGGATAAGGTACTACGATACTTATAAAGTTTGGTGACCTAATATATAAATTAGGTATTTGAATTAAGTAACCTCAAGGGTTATCTTTATTTAATTGTCCTACTATTTTAACTATGTACTAGTGACCTAATCTAAGAGATTTATGAAATATGTCTCAAGCTATTAGATTATCTTGTATGATTATTGGTCATAACTTATTAAGCCAACTAGGTCAATTAAGTTAATATACTAGTGGAATATATTTTAACTTATGTGAGTTACGTATGCGATTAAATAAATATACATTATATAATGTGTATACATTTATTTTGTATATAAAGAGAGTTATGAATTAAGTTATGTAACCTAATACATATATTACGTATGGTAATTAAATAACATAAGTGATTATAATATGAGAGAATGCTAGTATTTAAAAATATATACTAACCATAAGAGATATATTTTATACATCTCAATTAATTAATTTTATAACCTAAGAAATGCAAGTCTAATTGGCTTATAAAATTAAAGATACCTGAGTAAGGATTTAAGTTACAAAGGAGGGGAATGGAAACCCTAACTAAATGATTAGGGTAAGATAAAATTAAAGATATGAAATTATATGGAATTCATGGCCGAATGGATTAATTTGCAAGCCCAAGAGAAATTAGTTAAAGCCTAATCCTTTAGCCTAATGGGAGAGAAGACATTTTGGGCCATTATTAAGCTAATTATGGCATTGGGCCATAGTCCAAACAATTAGTGAGGAAGCCCACAAAGAATTAAAATAGCAAACCCAAAGGGTAATTTTTTTTAACAAAAATATGTGAAATGACCAAATTACCCTTAAAATTATTTATGAAATGACCAAAATACCCTCCAATCCATGTGAACTTAAAAAAACCAATCAGAGAAGAGATGATGCAAGCATGATGCAAGCATGCCATCATCCTTAAAGAAACACAGATGATGTGTGACGCCCCCAAAATAGGTTCAATACACAACCCACCTATTCTGAGTCGCCAAGAAATACATGGTACAAAATCCAAATACAAATCTTTATATTCCAACTATTACTCTGTCGTGCATAATACGACCACACATACACTGTGAATAACAATACTCATACTCTTTATCAATGATACATTACATAAAGGTACAGTCAATAACTATTTTAAAAATTAAAATCTTTGGAAAATGCTCAAGAAAACTTTCGTACATGGGAGGCCATGCTTCTAAGTTATAATAAATATCGTATGACTTGAGAATTAACCTTGGTTGATCTAATAGACCCCAAAGAAGAACGAAAATATTACTATCCTGTTCATTCCAATGGTGGGTATTCTCTTGCCATATAATTATCTCAATTTTCTCAAACTGAGGATTATATTCCAACCATACTCAAAGATTGTATAGGTAGTGCTTATAGATATAATCATAAGTGGATGCGCACAACGATATCTTATGACAACACGAAATCGTATATGGTTAGACATCTTGTATGATAGTGACAAAACACCCTTCCAAAGTTGGGTTCACCTCACCCTATTTGGGTCACCAAAATCAACTGTTATACGACGTATAAAATACGACACCCACATTTAAAGTTCTCAATATAATTATTTCCATACAGTTTTATGGGAAACTTGTAACGCCCCCAAAATAGGTTCAATCCACCCAACCTATTCTGGGTCGCCACGAAATACACTCAACAAAAATTTTAAATACAAATCTTCATATCATACGGTCGTGCAAAATACGACCACACAACTATGAATCTCAATACAAACACAGTGCCCATACTCCATATCAATAATACGTTACAGAAAGGTACAGTCAATAACTGTTTTAGGAATTAAAATCTTTGGAAAATATTCAAGGAAACCTTCGTACATGGGAGGCCATGCATCCATGTTATAATAGATATCGTAGGACTCGAGAATTATCCTTGGTTGACCCAATAGACCCCAAAGAAAAACGAGAAGATTACTATCTTGTTCATTCCAATGGTGGGTCTTCTCTTGCCATATAATTATCTCTGTTGTCTCAAACTGAGAATTATATTCTAACCGTACTCCAAGATTATATAGGTAGTGTTCATGGATATAATCAGCAAGTGGATGTGCACAACCATGTCTTATGATAACATGAAGTCTTATGTGGTTAGACATCTTGTATAATAGTGACAAAACACCCTTCCAAAGTTGGGTTCACCTCACCTAAGTCAGGTCACCAAAATCAACCGTTAAATGACGTATAAAATACGACGTACTTATCTAAAATTTTCAATAAAATTATTTTCATACTGTTTGGTGAAAAACTTCAACAGTTCTAGACCCTCGTTCTATTCCCCTGTTATCCCGCTCGACCCAGCTACACTCTTATTACCTGAAAGGAATTGTGAAGCAAAAGGGTGAGCACAAATAGCCCAGTAAAGAATATCATGACTAAAGATAATTAAATTATCAATAGTCTTCATCAGTGATAAATCAGAGATTTATAACATATGGTAGATGATAAAACTTTTCAACCATAGTCGCAGTGGAACGAGCAATCCATTAGAAGAGTCAAATAGACTATAATGTCTATTATCTTCTCCATGTTAAAAGTCCACCAATAATATTTCATCCCTGTAACATCAATCAACAATTCCTGTCCACAATCATGTAAGTTCATGATCATAATTATCTTGATGAATTCCTCTTCGCACTCAAGACGAAGATAATTCTCATCACCTGTCTTTACCTGAAACACCAAAGATCATGGTTATACCAAATCACAGTTTCTGTTCATAATCATGCTAATCAATTCATCTTTTCATTACAAGCCAAAGATATCCAACAATTAATCATCCATCTTTGCACTACAGGCCAAATATATTCACAAATCAACAGCTCATCTTTGCACTACAGGCCAAAGATATTCAACAACAGGTCATCTTTGCACTACATGCCAAAGATATTCACAAATCAACAGCTCATCTTTGCGCTACAGGCCAAAGATATTCATATCTCAAAAAAATATCTAACCATTTCAGAATTTATATAAACAATAATTATAACCATGTTGATCAATTCACCTTTGCCCTTAAGCTAAAGATATTCAATTGTAAATTCAATGGTCATGAACATACCAGTCAACAATCCATCTTTGCACTACTGGCCAAAGAGAATCTATAGTCATGATCATACCAATAATCTACCCATCTTTACACTCAAGTCAAGAGAAATTTCATCATCAGGATTATAAAATGTTATATATGAGAATAAGAACAATACGATCCAATTGTCAACATGATAACCAATTGTGGAGTAAAATTCAAGAATAAAGTTCAAAATAGGGATCCGATCAAAGATAGGAACCTTAACAGCCAACTTGGACAAACAGAAGAAAATTTAATTTTTCGGTGAATAGTACCGTATACGTGAATAGTGCCGTATACGTGAATAGTGTCGTATACGTGAATAGTAACCCCGACATGAAAAAGATAGAAATTTCATAAGAAAAATTATACTTCGTGAATAGTACCGTATTCGTGAATAGTACCGTATTCGTGAATAGTGCCGTATACATGAATAGTGCCGTATACGTGAATAGTAACCTCGACGTAAGAATTTCAACATAAAATCCATGACAATATTTCTGTATAATGATATTGAAAAGAATAACATCATTTACGAAAGAAAATAACATCCCTTACCATCCCTTACCTCAAAAGAATAGTACCTATGACTGGAATATCGGATATAATATCGAAGGAAACTTGCGCTGAATACTAATACTCAAAGTATTGAAATACTCACAAAAATACGCTCGATATTATAGAGAGAGAAAACTTCTGATTCTGGTGTGATTTTCAATTCTAACCTAAGCACCCTATTTATAAGAAAAGCTTAGGATGCCAAAGGAGACTAAAACAATAAAATAATATATATTTTTTCAAAATTTCCGCCGCCTGGCGGCTAAAATATTTTTCCAACAAAAGTGGGGCCCGCCCATAAAAAATATATATATTTTCCGAAACTTCAATAATTCATAACAAATAGCCCATTTGTCAGAAAAATACAAATTTTATGTCCTTCCATAAGAAATTTAATTCTCTACAACTTTGCAGAAGAAAGTTTTTCCAAATTCCAAACATAAATTATCCGAAATCTATAAACAGATGATTTCTCACACCAAAATATTGATAAAAACTCACCAGCGCCAATTCCTTCTTTAATATCCACAAAATAAATATTTTCTTATCATATAAATCAATAATTAATTATTCATAAATAATATTATAGAGCTACAATATTAACAACCAGGTCGTTCCCAGGACAGAGGGGGCCTTCCGATAAGGACTTCTCCTTACTGGCGCGCAATTAAATAACCCCTCCTAGACAGAGCTTCCTTAGACATTGTCAATAATGCTATCTAATAATATTATTCAAATAATATGAATTATTGAGTTGATAACGTGAAATACTGTGCAACGACAATTATTGAATCAATACTACAAAATATCAACTGTAGCCATTATTGAATCAATCATAAAAAATAGCAACGTAGCAATTATTGAGTCAATAAAATATCAATGCAGCAATTATTGAGTCCATAATATAAAATATCAACGTAGCAATTATTGAGTCAATAAAATATCAATGTAACAATTATTGAGTCAATAATATAAAATATTGAATAGTAATTACTGTAACAATAATTGAGTAAGTGCCTTCTCACGTAAGACTCAATAATTCAAAAATACTGTGCAATACCGTGTGCTACTGTGCAACACCGCGTATCACTGTATTTTAACCACCGGGTATTTCAACAGTACTAACGGTAACAACCACGCCGTTATTTGTAAAAAGTTATTTCAGTCGCTTTCTATATCCGACAGTTATTCCGTTGTGGGGGCCCACAAATAGCTGCGCCGTCGTACGAATATTCCCCGACAACAAGAATATTCCACGACCAAACGAATATTCCCCGACAACAAGAATATTTTATAACACTTGCTTATTTTTAAAATATTTGCACATTTCACCCATAACTTTAAACTTTTATCAATTTAACCATTTACTAAATAGAAAAATTGAATACTTTTATTTCATAAAATTCGGGGTCTTACAATCTCCCCTCCTTATGAAATTTCGTCCTCGAAATTTACGTACCTGGTATTTCGAAAAGTTGAGAATACCTTGCTTTCATTTCAGATTCCATCTTCCTTGTCATCATGATTTCTCCATTGCTCATTCTAGAATACCGCTTCAAAACAAGGTTAATTGACATATAACAAGTAAGAAAAGTTAGCTTAGGTAAGTCACACACTAGCGAAGTATATTACTCATCTCTCCCCTCCTAATTCTAGACTCAGATCTCCGCCAGCGACCATATCCCTAAGCTCTGATACCAAAATGTAACGCCCCCAAAATAGGTTCAATCTACCCAACCTATTCTGGGTCGCCACGAAATACACTCAACAAAAATTTTAAATTCAAATCTTCATATCATACGGTCGTGCAAAATACGACCACACAACTATGAGTCTCAATACAAACACAGTGCCCATACTCCATATCAATAATACGTTACAGAAAGGTACAGTCAATAACTGTTTTAGGAATTAAAATCTTTGGAAAATATTCAAGGAAACCTTCGTACATGGGAGGCCATGCATCCATGTTATAATAGATATCGTAGGACTCGAGAATTATCCTTGGTTGACCCAATAGACCCCAAAGAAAAACGAGAAGATTACTATCTTGTTCATTCCAATGGTGGGTCTTCTCTTGCCATATAATTATCTTTGTTGTCTAAAACTGAGAATTATATTCTAACCGTACTCCAAGATTATATAGGTAGTGTTCATGGATATAATCAGCAAGTGGATGTGCACAACCATGTCTTATGATAACATGAAGTCGTATGTGGTTAGACATCTTGTATAATAGTGACAAAACACCCTTCCAAAGTTGGGTTCACCTCACCTAAGTCAGGTCACCAAAATCAACCGTTAAATGACGTATAAAATACGACGTACTTATCTAAAATTTTCAATAAAATTATTTTCATACTTTTTGGTGGAAAACTTCAACAGTTCTAGACCCTCGTTCTATTCCCCTGTTATCCCGCTCGACCCAGCTACACTCTTATTACCTGAAAGGAATTGTGAAGCAAAAGGGTGAGCACAAATAGCCCAGTAAAGAATATCATGACTAAAGATAATTAAATTATCAATAGTCTTCATCAGTGATAAATCAGAGATTTATAACATATGGTAGATGATAAAACTTTTCAACCATAGTCGCAGTGGAACGAGCAATCCATTAGAAGAGTCAAATAGACTATAATGTCTATTATCTTCTCCATGTTAAAAGTCCACCAATAATATTTCATCCCTGTAACATCAATCAACAATTCCTGTCCACAATCATGTAAGTTCATGATCATAATTATCTTGATGAATTCCTCTTCGCACTCAAGACGAAGATAATTCTCATCACCTGTCTTTACCTGAAACACCAAAGATCATGGTTATACCAAATCACAGTTTCTGTTCATAATCATGCTAATCAATTCATATTTGCATTACAAGCCAAAGATATCCAACAATTAATCATCCATCTTTGCACTATAGGCCAAATATATTCACAAATCAACAGCTCATCTTTGCACTACAGGCCAAAGATATTCAACAACAGGTCATCTTTGCACTACATGCCAAAGATATTCACAAATCAACAGCTCATCTTTGCGCTACAGGCCAAAGATATTCATATCTCAAAAAAATATCTAACCATTTCAGAATTTATATAAACAATAATTATAACCATGTTGATCAATTCACCTTTGCCCTTAAGCTAAAGATATTCAATTGTAAATTCAATGGTCATGAACATACCAGTCAACAATCCATCTTTGCACTACTGGCCAAAGAGAATCTATAGTCATGATCATACCAATAATCTACCCATCTTTACACTCAAGTCAAAGAGAAATTTCATCATCAGGATTATAAAAATGTTATATATGAGAATAAGAACAATACGATCCAATTGTCAACATGATAACCAATTGTGGAGTAAAATTCAAGAATAAAGTTCAAAATAGGGATCCGATCAAAGATAGGAACCTTAACAGCCAACTTGGACAAACAGAAGAAAATTTAATTTTTCGGTGAATAGTACCGTATACGTGAATAGTGCCGTATACGTGAATAGTGTCGTATACGTGAATAGTAACCCCGACATGAAAAAGATAGAAATTTCATAAGAAAAATCATACTTCGTGAATAGTATTCGTGAATAGTACCGTATTCGTGAATAGTACCGTATTCGTGAATAGTGCCGTATACATGAATAGTGCCGTATACGTGAATAGTAACCTCGACGTAAGAATTTCAACATAAAATCCATGACAATATTTCTGTATAATGATATTGAAAAGAATAACATCATTTACGAAAGAAAAAACATCCCTTACCATCCCTTACCTCAAAAGAATAGTACCTCTGACTGGAATATCGGATATAATATCGAAGGAAACTTGCGCTGAATACTAATACTCAAAGTATTGAAATACTCACAAAAATACGCTCGATATTATAGAGAGAGAAAACTTCTGATTCTGGTGTGATTTTCAATTCTAACCTAAGCACCCTATTTATCGGAAAAGCTTAGGATGCCAAAGGAGACTAAAATAATAAAATAATAAAAAGATGGCTTTCCAATAAGAATTTTGCTTCATTGGCGCGCAATTATATAACCTAACTATTTTTCTCGACAGAACTTTTTATACATTGTCAATAATGCTATTTAATAATATCATTTCAATAATAGGTGTGATAATTATTAATTTAATAATGTGAAATACTGTGCAGTGGTTAATGTGATAATTATTGAACCAATAATATAAAATAATATGCAATTATCAATGTAGTAATTATTGAATCAATAATATAAAATACTGAATAGTAATTACTGTAACAATTATTGAATGAGTGACTTCTTAAGTAAGAATTAATAATTAAAATTACTGTGCAATACCGTGTGCTACTGTGCAACAACACATACTATTGTATTTTTAACCACCGGGTATTTCAACAGTTTAACGGTAAAAAGTTTTGCCGTTATTTTTATAAAAATGTTATTTTTGCCGCTTTTTATATCCGACAGTTATTTCGTTGTAGGGTCCACCAATGACTGCGTCGTCGTACGAATATTCTCTGATAAAAAGAATATTCCCCGATCAAACGAATATTACCCGACACAATGGATATTTAATGACCACTTGCTTACTTTAAAAAATTTACACATATCACCCTTAACTTTAACTTTTTATCAATTTAACCATTTACTGAATAGAATAATAATTATAAAAAAATATAATACTTTTATTTCATAAAATTCGGTGTCTTACAATCTCCCCTTCTTATGAAATTTTGTCCCCGAAATTTACGTACCTGGTAATTCGAAGAGGTGAGGATACCTTGATTTCATTTCAGATTCTATCTTCCCAGCCATTTCTTCTGTAGCATGATTTCTCCATTGCTCATCTCTTAGATTTCAGATATCATTCTAGAATATAGCTTCAAAACAAAGTTTAATTGACATATCACAATTTGTCAATTTATTAAGTAAGAAAATTCAACTTAGGTAAGTCACACACTAGCGAAGTATATTACTCGTCTCTCCCCTCCTAGTTCTAATCTCAGATCTCCGCCAGCGATTATATCCCTAAGCTCTGATACCAACTATGGCTCATATCCCAATCTTGGACAGCATCTCACAATGATACCTATCAGTTTGCCACCATTATTCACCGTTTCCCCTACGGAGAGTCTGGCTTCGGTGCATCCCACACAGGGAGTCACCAGATAGAGGCTCGGGGCTCTTTACTTATGGCTCTAATACCATTTGTGATGCCCCCAAAATAGGTTCAATACACAACCCACTTATTCTGAGTCACCAAGAAATAAATGGTACAGAATTTAAATACAAATCTTCATATTCCAACTATTACTCTGTCGTGCATAATACGACCACACATAAACTGTGAATAACAATACTCATACTCTTTATCAATGATACGTTACATAAAAGTACAGTCAATAACTGTTTTAGGAATTAAAAACTTTGGAAAATGCTTAAGAAAACTTTCGTACGTGGGAGGCCATGCTTCTAAGTTATAATAGATATCGTATGACTTGAGAATTAACTTTGGTTGATCTAATAGAGCCCAAAGAAGAACGAGAGTAATACTATCCTGTTCATTCCAATGGTGGGTATTCTTTTGCCATATAATTATCTCAATTTTCTCAAATTGAGGATTATATTTCAACCATACTCCAAGATTATATAGGTAGTGCTTATAGATATAATCAGCAAGTGGATGCGCACAACCATATCTTATGATAACATGAAATCATATGTGGTTAGACATCTTGTATGATAGTGACAACACACCTTTCCAAAGTCGGGTTCACCTCACCTATTTGGATCACCAAAATCAACTGTTATATGATGTATAAAATACGACACCCATATTTAAAGTTCTAAATATAATTATTTCCATACTATTTTATGGGAAATTTCAATAGTTATAGACCATCGTTCTATTCACCTGTTATCCCCGCTAGACCCAGCTAAACTCTTATTATCTGAAAGTAATTGTGAAGCAAAAGGATGAGTACAAATAGCCCAGTAACGAATATTATGACTAAAGATAATTAAATTATCAATAGCCTTCATCAGTAATGAATCAGATCTTTAGAACCTTAGCCCTTAACAGAGAAAAATCTGATAGAATACAATAGACAACAAGTTTTAGATCAACAACTACAGCAGAACAAGCAATCCATTTGAAGAGTCAAGTAGAACATAATGTCTAGTATCTTCTCCATGTTAAAAGTCCACCAATAATATTTCATCCCTGTAACATCAATCAATAGTTCCTGCCCATAATTATGTAAATAGTTCAGGATCATAATTATGTTGATTGATTCCTCTTCGGACCCAAGACGAAGATAATTTTCATCACCTGTCTTTACCTGAAACACCAAAGATCATGGTTATACCAAATCACAGTTCCATTATATAATCATGCTAATAAATTCATCTTTGCACTCAGGCCAAAGATATTCATTTGTAACATCAATGGTCATAATCATGTCAAATATCTGTCCATCTTTGCCCTACGGGCCAAAGATATTCAACTGTAACATCAATGATCTTGGTTATACCAAATCATAGTTTATATTCATAATCATACTAATAAATTCATCTTTTCACTCAGGCCAAAGATTTTCATTTGTAACATCAATGGTCATGATCATACCAAACATCTGTCCATCTTTGCACTACGGGCCAAAGATATTCAACCGTAACATCAATGATCATGATCATGCCAAACACCTGTTCATCTTTGCACTACGGGCAAAAGATATTCAAGTTTCATATTTCAAAGATAACGATTAAAATTTAATAAGAAGAGTTAGGTAGGTAAAAATTCAAGTGAAATGATATTAGATGAAACGCAAATCTCAAAGAAAATATCTAATCATTTCAAAATTTATAGAAGCAATATTATAACCATGTTGATCAATTTACCTTTGCACTTAAGCTAAAGATATTGAATTGTAAGATCAATGGTCATAATCATACCAGTCAACAATTCATCTTTGCAATACTGGCCAAAGAGAACCCATAGTCATGGTCATACCAATAATCTATCCATCTTTACACTCGAGTCAAGGAGAACTTCCATCACCATGATTATAAAAATATTATATATGATGAATAGACATAGTAAGAACAATATGATCAAAACTTGGATCCAATTTCAAGAGTAAGATTCATAAATCAAAGATAAATTGGACAGAAAAATAAACTAATTTTTGTCGTGAATAGTACCTCATGAATAGTAACTCATGAATAGTAACTCGTGAATAGTAATTCATAAAGAGTAACTCATGAATAGTACTCAAATGAATAGTAACTCGTAAATAGTATTCGAATGAATAGTACCCCGACATAAAAAGGTAAAACTTTCATAATAAAGTTTAGACCAATATTCCGGTGAAATGATATTAGATGAAGCGTAAAACTCAAGGAATTTCTAATCATTTCAGGAATTATAGAAGTAATACTTACCATAGTAAGTTTAAATTTAGGAATCTGGAATGAAATATTATTACTTATATACTATAGAGTATGGAAGAAAATAATATTTCTTACGAATATTGAACGAAAACATCTTTTACAAGAAAAATAATATCCTTTACCGTAGTAGAATACTAGATCTGACTGGAATATCGGATATAATGTTGAGAAAAATCTTGTACCGTAATCCACACTCAAACCATCCTTATACTCACAAGACATACGCTCAATATTATAGAGTGAAAATTTTCTGATTCTGGAGTGATTTTCATTTCTAACTAAGTACCTTATTTATAGACAAATGCTAGCACACCAAAGTTAACAAAAAAATACCAACGGAAGATTTTCAAGCATACCACCTTTGAAAATTCTCCTCAGCACATCAACAAGGACAATCCTTAGTTGCCCACATGTTTTATATATATATATATATATATATATTAAAAATATCAATTTTTTTCTCTTCCACCTCATTTTATTTTTATACCATGAATTTATTATAATAATGTTACCATTTAAAATATAAAATTATACTATTATATTATCACATTATACTATTTATAATGTAATATTATAATAATCTATTTGAATGAATTATTTTATCGAAGAAGATAAAATATCAACTTTCAATAAATGTCTCGTCCTAAAAATTCCTCCCTTTATATCAAAATTGATAAAATATTTACTCATCATATTTATCAATAATTTTTATTTTATTCATCAATTATTATAATTAATATTATAGATTCACAATATTGACAACCAAGTCGTTCCCATGAAAGAGGGGGCTTTTCAATATGAATTTTTCTTCATTGGCACGCAATTATATAACCTAACCACTTTCCTCGACAGAACTTTCTAGACATTGTGAATAATGCTATTTAATAATATCATTTCAATAATAGGTGTGATAATTATTGACTTAATAATGTAAAATATTGTGCAGTGGTTAATATGATAATTATTGAACCAATAATATAAAATAATATGCAATTATCAATGTAAAATTATTGAATCAATAATATAAAATACTGAACAGTAATTACTGTAACAATTATTGAATGAGTGACTTCTTACGTAAGAATCAATAATTAAAAATTATTGTGCAATACCGTGTGCTAGTGTGCAACAACACATATTATTGTATTTTTAACCACCGGGTATTTCAACAGTTTAACGGTAAAAAGTTTTGACATTATTTTTATAAAAATGTTATTTTTGCCGCTTTCTATATCCGACAGTTATTTCGTTGTGGGGTCCACCAATGACTGCGCCGTCGTATGAATATTCTCTGACAAAAAGAATATTTCCCGATCAAACGAATATTACCTGACACAACGAATATTTTATGACCACGTGCTTACTTTATAAAATTTACACATATCACCCTTAACTTTAACCTTTTATCAATTTAACCATTTACTGAATAGAATAATAATTATAAGAAAAATTGAATACTTTTATTTCATAAAATTCGGGGTCTTACATGATGCAAGCATGACATCATCCTTAAAGAAACACAAAGATGATGTAATCATAATGTCACCGAGGGACTAAAGTGTTAATTAGGTACTAAAATGTAATTAACCTAGGTACCAAATTATAATAAGCTGGGGGCAAACTGTAAAAAGTCGAGCCCTTAATGTGCAATTATTGAAACTATGTTTTCCTATAAATAAGAGCCATTTCTCTTTATTTTTTTCAAAACAAAAAATAGAGTGAGAGAGAGAGGAGAATTTCGGTTGAGAGAGAGAGAGAGAGGAAAGCTTTTGGTGAGTTTTAAGATTGCAAAGGATTAGTTAAAGTTTACAACTTCAAGAGGTATTTCCTCTAGTGGGTATTATTTTCATTCTTTATATATTTAGTAAAAATATACTTTTACAAGCAGTTATAATGCCCAAATTATTTTAAGTAAATAGTACAAAAGTCCTATTTACAAGCAGTTATAATGTCCGATTTATTTCCCTTATAAAGTAGAAAATATACTTTTATAAACAGTTGCTATGCCTGATTTTCTTCAAGTATTTAGTAAGAATATTCATGTTATAAGCAGTTATAATGCTGAAATTATCTCAAATAGAATAGCCGAATATTCATTTTATAAATAAGTTATAATGCTCGATTTATTTCAAACATAGTAAACGAATATTCATTTTACAAGCAGTTATAATGCTCAATTTATTTTAAATATAGTTGATGAATATTTATTCTGTAAACAATTATAATGCTGAAATTATTTCATGTATAGTTCAAGGAGTTTTATTTATAATTGGTTATATGATTTACTAGTTATAAATAAGAACTTATAAATAAAAGAATAAGCGTTAGATCTAAAGTAGTACAATCGTACTCTTTAATGGTTGATGTATAGTAGCTGAGCTAAACGATTCCTTCAGGGAGCGGAGGTATATACAAATTAGCAACCGATCTAACTCGCTGTGAAAACAGTGTAGACGAGACGAAAACTAATTTGTTGGTTGTTTGTGGAAAATCACTCAGCATACTGTACTGAATACTATTAGAGACTCGATGTGTGCTAGGTTTAGACTTGTGATTACGTATGGTGTTAAGATATTATCTAATATTTGACTGTGTTTAAATGTTAGATAGTTTACTTATAAAGTAATAGTATTGTGAGATAAAGAATGTTATGCTAATTGAAAGATCAATCTTTATAATGTTAGGTCTTTGTATTAGAGATTAAATTAGATTGCGTAGCAGTAATCGACGGTTCAGGCAAGTTTTTTCCTAACTCAAACTCGAGTTATTATTTTTCAAGCATGGTAGTGGATAATTATTGTTGATTATTCCATCTCTAAGTAATTATTGAATATTAGCATTTAGTGCAAGTTTTCTATAACTCAAACTTGAGTTATATTTTCAAAGCATGTTCGTGAATAATTATTGTTGATTATTCACATCCCTACTGATTATGATTCACTTAGTGCATGTTGCATGTTCATCAGTATGAAAGGCTGATCCCTT
>JAINUT010001199.1:0-166622 GCA_020205555.1 Panax stipuleanatus | reverse complement strand
CATTACCCTAAGGTTCAGTTAAAGTTGTTCATGGTCCTTGTTGACATTAAACATTATTGGTTCAGTCATTCATTTATTAAAATTATGATTTATGCTATTTCATAATTATTATATTGTTGAAAATTTGAAATATTATTCTTTCTTTCAATCATGATATATCTTCATTGTATTTAAACTTGCTGAGCAAAGTCGTTGCTCACCCTTGTTATATCATGATAATAAATTTCAGATGAAGACGAAGGCTCGAAGAAAGAAAGGGACAAAGACGAACTACAAGAGTAGATTAGTATGCATCTAGAACTATTAGTTAAAGGATGTAATCATATATGTGAACCTTTTTAATTATTAAAGGTATGTATTCAATTAAGGTTAATAGACCTTGAGAAATGTTATATAATCTTGTGAAATAAATAATATATGTTTATATTTTCCGCATTAGTTTATAGAATATGTATGAAAATGATGTATCATGACGCACCATGTCTGAAACGACCCGAAATTTCATACAATACAACTCTCGACATCGGTCGTTAACAATATATCGAACTTCTAACTTTACATCATTAATCGGTATTTAACTTAATAAAATACGGAATAATTAAATTTTTTATATTTTTCTTTCTTTATTACCCTGAATCTCAACCTTTATCATTACATATCTTTGATTCAAATTTATTTCATGAATCGTTACATCAAAGTTGCTATACAAAATCTTACATTACAAGTTAATGTCTATTAACCATCATACATTATCAAATACATTATCTGAAACCTTAAACATGGTCCAAAATAATAACAATTCAGCTAAAGTATATAAATATTCATGCATTACATCTGATTCATTTCTTGCAAGTAGCACATAGCGTTACCTTGAATCCTTAACCTGCAAAAGTGATTATTTGCAAGATTAAGCTCGACAGCTCAGCAAGATCTAACAGTTTTCATGCATCACATAGCACATAACAACATGCTCAACATACATCTCATAAACATTGGACTAACATAACATACATTGCTGCAGTTCATATAACAAGTATAAAGATTGAGTTCCTTACTCAATCAGCATTCATTACTCAATCAACATAGTCATAAATTGACTTTAACGTTTCATACTTTCAACATATATATAACACATCATGCACTTTGAAATAAAGATTTAAAAAAAAGTCATCATCAAGTTCACATAGCAAATAGGAACTGAATAACTTGCCTTGATCGTTATTTACCAATAACAGTTTAACAGCTTACAGCTATCTGCACTTCACGTGCCCTACACAATTATATAATCATGCACATCAACTATTAGTCATATAGCAACGCATAGTAGTTGTAATATAAATTTTACTCTATATCCCATAACCCTTCCTATTAATCAATACACAATGTTCAATTTGATAGTGTTAACTTTTGACTTATATCTCACTATATTTTTTCTTAGGTCATACCCGAAGTTCGTTTAAGTGTTTAAGTCTTGCTAGGACTACTTATTGGTTTTATATTAACCCCCTTTCATATCTTATAATATTCATTTCACTTGAATTGGAACTTTTTTTTATGTTTATTAACACTTCTCACGGCGTTTCGACGTTCATTCGGTACACGCCCGATTTGTATCTCTTGTGTATGCTTAGTATGCTTATACAACTTATCTAATACATCATTTATTAATGTTATGCATCATTATATTTACTAATATTCACATTTTATAACTTAGAACAACATCTTTTATCGTCAGAAGCACTACACTTGTATACGTGCCTGCCCGACGCCCTCCGATAGCCTCCGAATACACATCAGTCCCAAAGATGACCATTTTTAATGACCTCAAATTGAAAAACTTAAAGAACAAAAGTTTTAGGTCTATTCCTCCTCGTTCTGAATCATCTTGAATCTCCTCAATCGGAGTTCGTATGAAAACGTTATGGTCGTTCTACTACAGAAGGTCAAAATAATCACTACCTTACACACCTAGAGCGTAGTTGCCCCCAATTAAGCCTTGGAAATAGAGCAGCTGCGCCCAAGAGGGCAGCTGCGCCCCAATAGACTTCAGGCACAATGCATCTGTGCCCGTTAACAGAGCCAGAATTTGTAGTTTACTGTTCTCGCGATTTTTTAACTTTTTCTCCTTCTAATCTTCATAACTTGAGTTATACACATCCAATTGAGTCCGTTTTTGACTCTATAGATTCGTAATTCATAGAATTACAACATACCAAAGAATCAACAATTTACAGAACCATTAACTAACCTAAATCTTGACCCAAAACTTATATTCATACTAAATTTTCATGTTTTAACATGTTTAGCAAATTCATTCACTACGAATTCGTTTCTTAACCAAATTGATTCATTCAACTTGCGTTTTTTTTTCATATTTTCAACGTATTAACAACACCTACTATTAATTTAAGGTCATATCCATGAATTAACCATCAATTTTGACTCCAACATAATCCAAAATGTACATATTCAACTAAAACTTAAAATCTTCATCTTTAACATGTTTTCATGGATTTGATTATTGAAATTCGTTTATAGCATACATATAATGGATTATAAAACATCCACTAATTAATATAACACTTATCTAACCAAATCATCAACTACAATTTCCAAATATTATGAAAACTCAAGAACACAAGAAAACTAAGAACAAAGAGTTGAATTACTACCTTAATCCTTGATTAAGTTTTGATAGATGATGAGAATGGCTCTGATAATCTCTTCTTGATTCTCAGAATCACCAATTTCTTCTCAATCTTCCTCTTTCAAACTTACAGAGTGTATTTTCTCTATTTTCTTTCTCTACTCTCTCTTTCTCTGTTCTTATTTTTCTAAGTTAACGTATATGTAAAACTGATATACGTAATAATAAGTATAATTAACATATAACATAACTGACAAATATATAATGACTGTATTAAATATATAGCAATTATAATTTATTTTTGATTTTAAAAGCCATAGGGCTTGTTTGGCAAAACAATTTATTTTTGAAAAAAATAGATTTTTAATAGTTGAGGCCATGTTTGGCAAAACAAAATTAAAACAGGTGCAAGGGCCTTATTTGGTAAAACTAATTTAAAAACTCCTTTTTAAATTCTTTTAATAAATCCTTTAACACATATTTTTAATGTTATACTTTAATTAATTAAATCTTAACATTTTAATTTAATTAATTAAAAGTTAACATCAATTAATCACATAAAAATTGCCACATAACAATTATAATTACTCGCTAATTATAATTTCATGTACCAATTACTACATAACTTCATCTAATTTAATTATCACAATTAAATTAGAACTATAACATAAAATTATTACATATTAATTAAATTAAATATTAAATATTTATTTAATTAATATATTACACTTAATTAAATTACTTCACAACAATCACATAAATTATTTTTTTTACTCAAAAATAAATAAATTTTAATTCAATAAATATCAGAATTAATATATAAAATTCTCTTCACACCATATCACATATTTTCCAATATATAACACATATACACATACTCAAACTCGAAACATCTCATAATAAGAATTTTATTTATTAAATTCTCATTTATTAATTTTTGAAATTCCGGGTTGTCACACCAGCGGGTCTATAGCCGGCCCAACGGGCCTCCTACAGAACCCATACCCACCCCAGCGGGCCTAACCCCCGCCCCAGTGGGGGGGGGGGGGTGCATAGAAAAATATTTGTTTGACCCGTTTGTGTAATTTTAAGCCATAATATGATGAGTTAACATAACCTAATGAACATGATAACATGATGAACGCGTAATACAATACAGTAACATATTGTTGACATGTATAATATAATTTGAAGTTTCATGTTAATAAACTATGTGTGAACTTGGATATTGATGTCGTAAGACTTAATTACGATTGTCTAAGAGTTCATATTATGTGGTATGCATGCTGTGATTCAGACTCATGTTATGTGGTTAGTAAACAAGTTAAGATTTGTGAACCAAATTGTTAAGTTGAACTTAAGTGAGAAGTTCAACAGTTAAACATAGTGGTAATGGAACTAATCGATGTTGTAAACGTAATATAATGTGTAGGACGTTGAGGAAGTGAATTATAATTATATTTGTAGCTTGTGCACGAGGCAAGTTTCTAAACCTTACTTTTATATTTAGCAAGTTTCCTAATTCTTACTTTTAATTAAGCAAGTTTTCCAGTTACACTCTTTAAATTGAGCAAGTTCCTTAATTTTGAATTATTCATTGAGCAAGTCATAAACTTATGTTTTTATATCGAACGAGTTCTTATCTTTGTTTATTCAAGTCAAGATTCCATATGAGATATTATAATTCTTTTAAAGCATTATTTTAGTTATACAATACTTATTCGATTGTATACCTCTTGAGATTCATTATTCGATTTGATTATCAGTTTATTGTTAAACTTTGTAAGACTAGCGAACCCTTATTGATTCGACTAGGTCATAGTTGATGAACGTTCTAAATTCTAGAACTATTATTGAGCTTATCCAAACCAAACTTCCTTTGGTGCGGACTCTGATGTCAAACTCGAGATGAACAACCCTTTTATAGGGGATTATTTACGCGTTAGCGTTGAGATGACGTGCACATTGTTGTACTAAGGGTTGATCCCCCTAAGTACGATTATTAGAGTCCATATAGTCTTTTGATTGTTAGAGGTCTAAAGTAGAGATACTTGACAACCTGGGACATAGTTCAAAGTCTTATGACCCTCAGACATATTATTGATTCTTGTTATTCATTCTTGATTCAAAAGCCGAGCTTTCTATCATTCAGAGTTCTTTGACTTATTCGCATGTTATTATATTGTTATATTGTTCTACTTGTGGGAAATTCTCTTGCATAATAACATTGTAGTTAAGAACGAACGGTCCGACGAGCCTTCCACTAGCAAAGGCAAGGGAAAGGTTAACAAGTGTTGAAGACTTGCTATTTTATTTGAGAATGTTATATTTAAGACATTGATGTGTTAAGACTTATGTATTTGATTATGTTTCCGCATTTGAGATTTAAGGTTAGTTCAACCTAGGATTTATTTATTATTCAGTTGTTGTAACCTCATAAGGGGAGGATATTTTTATCTATTTCATGAGATGCTTTTATATTGGGTAGATAGATATGTGATATTTGTACAGTGAACACAAAATCCCGTGGAAATTGAAGTAACCCAGATTTGGGGGTGTCACAAGTAGGTATCAAAGCTGTAGGTTATGAACCTTAGGTGGGGGAAAACCTTAGGGTAGTAACCTTTGATAACATAGTAATGATAACTCTTATCGAGTTTTAAGAAAGATAATAAATTACCTTATGTGCTATGTGTTTATATTTATATATTTGCGCGAGTATCGATTGGCATCACGTAATAATTAAAGACTTAAAAATTTTGATTGTCAATATGTCGGATGTTAGAGGATCCAATTAAGCCTAGGGAGGTTGTACCCCGAGTGGCTATTGAGGAGGAGCCCCGAGACATTCACACAGTCTGGGAGCAGTTAGTTCGTAGAGAGCCATCTCCTTTGATCACTGTTGTTGGTCGGGAGCATGAGCCAGTGTTTGACTCAAAGGAGGACTCTGAGGAGATTGAAGTTGAGGCTGAGGCAGCTGAGGAGGAGGATGAAGACTCTGATGAGTTTCCAATGAACTCTATCAGTGCTGAGATGTACGACAAGCTATATGACCGTAACATCGAGTTACAGGATACTGTTCGAGAGCTGAAGGAGCAGATAGTTACTCAGCGGACTACCATTGAGCAGAAGGATGCTGAGGTTGAGACTCTGTATACACGTTTTGGAGACGTGGAGTGGGAGTTTGTCCATGAGAAGGGCCAAGGTGAAGAAAATTCAGCTGAGATAGAGAAGCTGAAGAATGATTTGAAAGAGGAATCAATAAAGCGTGCCACATCGTAGGATGCTTGGATGAGGGCTTCATGACGCGCATATCTTGCTGAGGATAATGACCGGTCAAAGAAGGCTAAGATTGAGGAGATGGATTACACGTTTCAGACTGCAATTGATAAGGCCCAGGATCGGGTTATATACTATCCAGTTCAGTTCGAGGATCTATCTTGGTATATGCTGGATCGTAGGACGATGTTCCTGCATTATGGAGGAAGAGCATAGCAATGCTGTTCGATGCCTTAGTAGGCTGTGAAAGGAATAACATAATTATGTGAATATTTCTTTGATTAGTTAATAATGTAAATTTCGATTTATTTTTAAACAAAGAAATATTTTGATGATTTAAATCCTGAAGATTCTGTATCTCAGTATAGTTGATGTAAATAGCAGTGATGATGTCTTCGTATGTTTAAAACTTTTGATTAAATAAAATATCAGAGTTTATTTGAGATGATATGTGTTAAGTGATTATGTTAAAATGTTTAAGCTAAGTCTTAAATATTTAAAGAAATGAAATAAAGATCTAATAAGCGTATATCTTAACAGAAATATGCTGCCAAAAAGACGCCTTAACCGTCAACCAGCCCAAGAAGGGTCGACTAACGATAACGACGCCAATGCCAATGCCAACCCCGTTCAACAGTTGGTGAAACTATTGACAGGAACTATGAACAATCAGCCACAAGCTCCACCGAACACAACTTTCAAAGATTTCAAGGCGGTGGGATCACCAGAATTTAAGGGATCCATGAACTTGATTGAAGCACAGACTTAGGTTACGGAAATGGAGAAAGTTTTTGATGTCGCTAGGGTCGGTGAAGACTAGAAGACCGCCTATGCAACATTCATGCTGAAGTCAGAAGCCAACTATTGGTGGTAAGCAAACAAAGTCAGGGGAGGAGAAGGTGTGATAACCTGTGAGAGGTTTAAGGAAATGTTCTTCGAAATGTACTTCCCGACAAGCTCACAGAACCAGATGGAGGTTCTATTTCTGGAGCTCAAGCAGGGAAATATGTCTGTACCAGACCTATGTGGTGAGATTTAATGAGCTGGCTAGGTTTTGTGACACCCCCAAATTCGGGTACTTCGTTTCCACATGATTTGGTGTTCATTTTCTAATTAAAACATACATCTACCATATAATGAAGATTTGCAAAGTAATTACAACCTCCATCAAAACTTAAATAAGAATCTTCCTTGAAAAAGGATTACAACTTGTCCAAAATAAAATCTCAGGGTTATCTAAACCTTAACATCAATCAAAGCAAATGTGAAAATAAAACATCATCAACTAAGTCTTATTACAAATAAAATTGAAGACAACAAGTCTTCACTTGCTCATCTTTCCTTTTCCTTTACTTGTTGACGGTATGTCAACATTCTCGGCTTTAACTGCAAGGGGTTATAAAATATGCAAGAGTGAGCAAACAAAAGCTCACTTGAAATACATCAGTGATATTACTTAATCGAACAACTTCAAAAAGGGTTTGAATAACTTTACTTTCATCAAGAATAAAGAATTGAATAATAATTCTTTATCATTTCTAAAGTTCGAATAGAGAGTTTATCTGAGGGTCATACGACCTTGAACTATATTCTAGGTTATAATATTTCTTTTTAAAACCTTTAACAGTCATTGAGACTATGGACCTTTAACTGGTACTTAGGGGGATCAGCCCTTCGTACCATATATTGTGCACAACCATCTTAACGCTTTCGCATAAATGTCCCCTAATAAATAGGGTTGTTCATTCTCAGTATTTGAATACAAGTCCGCACCAAAGAAAGTTTGGTTTGGATAGATAAAGGAACTTTAGAGTTTCAACCATCATTAACTAAGGAGTAGTTAAATCGACTCACAATTCTTTAACAGTTCGATAATATAGGAATTATGAATCAAATGTAAGATACAACAATAGATTTCATGATAACTAGGCATGCTTTGGAGATAACTAGGCATGCTTTGGAAATAACTTAAAGCATTTGATAGATCACGTAGATCTTGCTTGAACAACTAAGTCAAGATCACATTACTTAAATAATACTTCAATACTTATGTTTTACGAATATTTGAATACAGTATAATTTGTACAATACATAACAAGTTAAGAAACGGAAATGAACTTTCATGATATATTGAGCAAGGGTTAGAGAACTTGCACAATGAAAAGATACAATGATAAAGCTTGCATAGCGTACAGGAATGGTTTAGAAAGCTTGCACAAAATAAATAACAAGTTTAGAAATAGAAACTTGCTTAACGTAAAAGAATAAGGATTAGAGAACTTGCCTCAAGCGCAAGCTAGTCTTTAATAATTACAATCACTTTCACAATTACCCTACACATTACATTACGTTTAAAACGTCTATTAGTACCCAACTACAACGTTTAAACCGTCAAACTTCTTAATCAAGTCCAACCTAGCAACATGGTTACGACGTACGTCGATACTAATACACATACGTGAGGCTAAACTCACAATCAAGCACCTCATACACGTATAGCACTTTTACTATCATATTGCACCTTGCGGTAATAATATCCAAGCACACATATAATATAACAACATAAGACTTTAATCTATCTTAAACACATCAAAAGTATGCTATCTCATTACCTATTACACTTAACAAGTCATACAAATAAGTTAGCTAAACAAACGAGGCATGAAAACTCAACAAAGCAAAACAATATTTTTCGGACAGCAAGGTGCCCCGCTGAGGCGGGTCTTGCATGATTATAACATATAAAATCCTTGCAACACATGATCAAAACCAAGTTTTGGACTCTTTAACATGATTATAACATATAAAATCCTTACAACACATAATCAAAACCAAGTTTTCTTGATTTTTAAAGAAAACTACAATATCAAGCGTTCTTGACAAAAAATTGCTATTCCAATTGTAATAACTCTAATTTTTAACATCTTAACATAACCCATGATCAATTTAACCAATAATAATTAATCAAACCCCAATTTGATAGTTGCAAAGGCCTTTTTTCAAAAATTAGTTTACAGTAAATCTTTATGAACATAATTCTTCTTGTTCATCGAGTTTACATGGGTTGAATTGTTGAAACAACTATATAACTCATATAATATCATGCTATAATATATATCACACATAAATTCATGCTCACATCAATTTTGTGAAAATAATTTTTACAGAGAGTTCTAAACTATGAAAATATTGAAGAACATAATTAAAACTTATGGAGTTCTAGGATTATACCCTTTTTCTAGCTTGGAGTAGGAGAAAAGTTGAAGATGATGATGGTGTATTGTTCTTCTCTTGCTTTCTCAAAGCTTATCTTCTTCTTCTTCTCTCTTCTTCTCTGAGAATTCTCTCTAACTCTCTCTGTTTTCTTTCTTTCTTGTTTTCTAAAACTAACGCATCTTTTGTATAACATATATATCTGATATACATATATTATACATATAACTATATAAAACATATAACTCCTATATATTCATTATATACACTAACTACCATTTAATATATAGGTTACAAGAATTTGAAAAGTCTAAGGTCATGTTTGGAAAAACAAAATTATTTTAAAAGCAAATTCTTTTATTAACTAAGGCCATGTTTGGTAAAATTAGTTTAAAACAAAAGTAAGGGTCTTGTTTGGTAGGATCAATTAAAACTCCTTTTCAATTCTTTTAATAAATCTTTAATTCATAGATTAAATGCTACACTTATTTAATTAAATTGCAACCTTCTAATTTAATTAAATATAAACTAACATTCATTCATTAATTAAAAATGCACATAATACTCAATCGTCACACTTGCAATTCTCTTAATAATCATAATTCATGCAACAATTAGTAAATCACTATAAACACTTAGCTCATAATATTAAATCTAATTTAATTATTCTCAATTAAATTAGAATTATGCTACACCATTACTTACATATCACTTTAATTAATTCTATTGCACTTAATTAAATTAATCCACAACAATCACACAATTGATAAATTACATAATTTATTTATTTAGCTCAATAAATAAATTCAATAAAATATTTATTTAATCCAATAAATATTTACAATTAATATATAAAATTCTCATTCGTTACAGGTTTGACACGTATCAAGTGCATACCGACGAGAGGAAGGCAAGGAGGTTTGAACAGGGACTGAAACCCTGGTTGTACAGTAAGGTGTCGATATTCCAGCTAAACACCTTTACTGAGGTATTGGAGAAGGCCATCCTCGCATAAGGTGGGAGCGATGCTACGACCAAATACAACCAGGAGCTGAAGAAAAATAAGATTGAAGTAGAAGGTAATAACAAATCAAGTGGTAGCAACACTGGAGGAAATAATAGCCAGAAAAGAAGGTGGAATGATAGTACACCAACTGGAAGTCAGCAAGGGAGCCAGAAGGAAAGGATAGAAGCATGTCCGACTTGCAGGAAGAATCACCTGGGGGTCTGTATGAAAGGAAAGCGGGTATGCTACAATTGTGGTCAAGAAGGCCACATAGCACCTAATTGCCCTAATCCTAAGAAGGGCGCTTGCTTCACATGTGGATCGAAGGACCATCTGGCTAGGGATTGCCCCAAGAAAGTGTCCGGAGGGACAGGATCAGGTGGAAATAGGGGAAATAGCGGTGGCAACGCTCTGACAATTACAGGACTAACCACAATAAATCGACCCTACTGCCATGACATTCAACATGACAGTGCAGGGTGCTATGCAATCTCGCGATGTTGTGTCAAGTATCATTCTGATCAATAAAGTCAATGCATATATATTATCTGATTCGGGTGCTACTTGCTCATTAATATCAAAATGACTTTGCTAAGAACTTAGATTTGCCTAATGACGAGTTAGAATACCATATGAATATAGAGATTGCGAATAGGGAAGTGATTCCAGTTAAGTATGTACACAAGAACTGTAGGGTGGATATTAAGGATAATGTGATAAACGTAGATCTTATTCCGATTAGACTTGGGGAATTCGATGTTATCTTAGGAATGGATTGGCTATTCAATTATGGAGCGATAATTGATTGTCAGAGGAAGTGCATTAACCTTATAACTCCGTAAAAGGTTGTGTTTTATGGCAGCAAGTAGCCTAGACAATCGAGTTATCTGACGATGATGCAGGCCAGGAAGTTGTTGAGATAAGGCTGTGTAGGATATTTAGCCTACATAGTCGATAGTCGCAAAGAGAACCCGAAGTTGGAGGAAATATCAATCGTGAGGGACTTTGTGGAAGTATTTTCGGACGATTTGCCAATACTTCCGCTAGATAGGGAGGTAGAGTTCGTAATCGATTTGGCACTAGGAACAGCTCCAATATCGAAGGTATTGTATCGTATGGCTCCAGTAGAGATGAAGGAATTGATGGTGCAGCTGCAAGAGCTACTGGACAAGAAATATATTCAACCGAGCATATCGCCATGGGGAGCGTCGGTATTATTTATAAAGAAGAAGGATGGGACGATGAGGCTCTGCATCAATTGTAGAGAGTTAAACAAGGTCACGATTAAGAACAAGTATCTGTTGCCTAGGATTGACGACCTGTTTGATCAATTGAAGAGAGCGAGGTACTTCTCGAAGATAGATCTGAGAAGTGGTTATCATCAGTTGAAGGTGAGAAAAGAGGACATTTCGAAAATAGCATCCAGAACTAGGTATGGTCACTAAGAATTTTTAGTAATGTCATTTGGTTTGACGAATGCTCCTGCAGCATTTATGAGTCTAATGAACTGAGTGTTCAAGCCATTTTTGGACAAATTTGTAATGGCGTTTATTGACGACATTTAGGTGTATTCAAAGACCAAGGAGGAACACGTTGAACATCTGAAGGTGACACTGAAGGAGTTGAGAAGAGAGAAGTTATACGTCAAGTTTTTGAAATGTGAATTTTGGGTTGAGCGGGAGTAATTTCTTAGATATGTAATTGATATGGATGGAATTTCGATAGATCCCTCTAAGGTCAAAGCTGTAATGAATTGGGATCAGCCGAAGACACCGTCAGAAGTGAGAAGTTTTCTTAGATTAGCAGGATATTATAGAAGATTCATTTAGAACTTTTCCAAGATCGTAACTCCACTGACGAATTTGACTAGGAAATTGGTAAAATTAGTTTGGAGGGAGAAGTGTGAGGAAAGCTTCCAATAGCTTAAGAAGAGGTAGAGTTCGGCACCTATGTTGTCTCTTCCTGATAGCACATGAAATTTTGTGGTGTATAGTGATGCATCGCATAAAGGACTAGGCTGTGTGCTTATGCAAAATGGCAAGGTCATTGCGTATGCGTCACGATAGTTGAAGGAGTACAAGAAGGGGTATCCGACCCATGACTTGGAGTTGGCCGTGGTGGTATTTGCATTGAAGATCTGGAGACACTATCTCTATAGGGAGAAGTGCAAAATATATACAGATTACAAGAGTCTAAAATATATTTTTACATAGAAGGATCTGAACATGCGCCAGAGAAGATGGTTGGAATTGATAAAGGACTATGATTGCGAGATCTTATACCATACGGGTAAGGCGAATGTGGTTGCCGACGCCTTAAGAAGATAGGGTCGGGAGAAGTTGATGACGTTGACTGCCCAAGAGGAGCTAATTTCAGCAATGGAGAAGCTGGAATTGGAAGTGATGATATCCGATGGACTCTGACGAAAAGTTATTTCAGATACAAGCTGGTACAACTTTGCTGGACAAGGTTAAGGAAGTACAACTTCAAAATGAAGAATGTAAGAAGGTAAAGAAGAAGATATTCGAAGGGGATGAACTAAAATTCAAAGTGGACAGTGAAGGACTATTAAGGTTTGAGAGCAGAGTTTGGGTACCGCCAGTGCCAGAGATTAAAGAGGAAATTTTAAGTGAGGCTCATAGCTCACGGTATTTGATTCACCCCGGGAATACCAAGATGTACCAGGATCTCCGACAACATTTCTAGTGGATGAATATGAAACGAGATGTTGTTGAGTGTGTTGCCAAGTGTATGACATGTCAGAAAGTGAAAGTAGAACATCAGAAGCCAAATGGGTTAATACAACCACTAGAGATCCCAAAATGGAAATGGGAACATATTGCGATGGATTTCGTAGTTGGCATTCTGACAACTTCGAAAGGCTACGACGCAGTATGGGTTATTGTTGGCCGACTGACGAAATCAGCACACTTCCTTCTGATCAAGATCAGATTCAACTTAGACCAGTTAGCAAAACTTTATGTGAGAAAGATTGTTTCAAGGCATGGAGTTACAGTGTCGATTTTTTCTGACCGATATCCGCGCTTCACATCAAATTTCTAAAAGCGACTGCAGGAATGCATGGGAACACAGTTGAGAATGAGTACGGCATATCACCCTCAGACCGACGGGCAGAGTGAAAGGACGATCCAGACATTGGAAGATATGCTAAGAGCGTGCATCATAGATTTCAAAGGAAATTGGGATGATCACTTATCACTCGTGGAATTCGGCTACAACAACAGTTACCACGCAAGTATTGGCATGCCGCCTTACGAAGCGTTATACTGCAGAAAGTGTAGAACTCTATTGTACTGGGATGAAGTTGGAGAAAGACAATTGCTAGGTCCAGAACTGGTACAGCAGACAACAGAGATAGTCAAGGTGATCTGGACAAGATTGGTAGTGGCTCAGGATAGGCAGAAGAAATACGCCGACCCACACCGCAAGAATGTAGAATTTGAATCGGGTAGCTTTGTTTTCTTGAAAGTCTCTCCCTAGAAGGGAAAGATCAGATTCAGAAAAAATAGGAAATTGATCCCGAGGTTCTTGGACCCTTTGAGGTGCTGCGAAGAATCTGGAAAGTTGCATATGAGGTAGCCTTACCTCCGGCGCTAGAGCATGTCCACAACGTCTTCCATCTGTCAGTGTTACGACCATATAAACCCGATTACAAGCATATGATTGAATATGAACCCCTGTAATTTGAGAAAGACTTATCCTATGAAGAATTTCCTGTTCAGATTGTGGACAAGAAAGAGCAAGTTCTCAGAAATAAATTGATACCTTTTGTTAAGGTAATATGGAGGAACCATAATGCTGAAGAAGCTACATGGGAATGAAGACCATATGTTGAAGACTTACCCACACTAATTTACCTAATTTATGTGTAAGCGATTCTGGGGACAGAATCTTTGTAAGGGAGGAGAATGTAACGGGACGAATTTAATTAAATCATGATTCTGGGGATGGAATCCTTTTAAGGGGCAAAAGATGTGACGAACGAGAATTTTATAATTTAATTTGAATATTTATTGAATTAAATAAATATTTTTGATGATTTATTTGTTGAATTATCGATGTTTTAATTATTGAGTTAAATAATTATTTGATGGAATTGTGGTAAATTAATTTAAGTATATGTGTTACATTGATTAAATTAATGTGGAGAATTTTTTAGTACAAGTTGTGAATTTAATGGAGTTTACTTGATTACATGAATTATTTAATAAGCATAATGTTATTCTAATTAATTTAATAATTAATTAAAGAGTTAATGAGTTGACATAATTAATAAATGAGAATGTTAATTATGTGATGATGTGATTTAATATGGATTATCATATTTTATTTAATTAAATTTAAATAAGATTATTTGATTAATTAAGTGTAACATTAAACTATATAATAAGCATTTAATTAGAATAAAGGGAAAGGAGGAATAAAGGAGACGAGCAAACAAAACCTTAAGGGAGTGGGTGTTAGTTAATTTGAATTAACTGCTTCCCACTACCCTGACAGTTATATATATATTATACGTATATTATATTGGGCTTTACATATAATATACATCAGTGTTCATATATTCATTCATCTCAGAGCAATAACTTAGAGAGAAAATTGAGAGAAAATTGTGAGAAAAGAGAAAAGTGAAGAATTGAAAGTTCCTTTCATCAAACTTAACAGAGATTGCAAGGGTAACCTCTTCAACCCAAACTTTTAAATTCACGTTATAATATTTCTCCATGAAAACTGTTTTCAAGTTCCCTGTAAATAGCTAGTTTGATGATTAATGTATGATGTGATTATATATAGGCTATTATATGTTTACAACATAATTTCCATCAACTCTATATGCTTTCAATAAATCAAATTCATATAAGTATGTTCTATTTAGAAATTAAAAAGTTACAGTGTATGAAGAACACGTATATGGCCCTTATGTACAAAATATCATGCTTGAATTGTTCATTAAAATCTAAATTGATAGTTGATTATGATTATACATGTTTAAACGAACAAAACAAAATTTAAACGGACAGATTCGGAGTTATAATGAATCTGTACAATGGAATTTCATGATTTGTCTCGAAACTTTTCAAAATACCAAAAACAGTGAATTTATGTGATTTGATTTGAGTAATTACGTGATATAAAGTGTTAAAAACATGTTACAATCATTGTATGATGTTTCTGTGAAGTTTATACTTCATGGTTATCACTGTACTAGTTGAATTTGGATTTATTTGGTCTTATCTGCAATTTTTAGCGAACTATACTTGAACCAACCGAGGCCACCCGCCCCAGCGGGTCTAGAGCCGCCCCAGTGTGCCCCCTGCAGAACCCATACCCTCCCCAGCGGGCCTAACCCCCGCCCTAGCAGGGGGGTGGTGCATAGAAAAATATTTGTTTGACCCGTTTGTGTAATTTTAAGCCATAATATGATGAGTTAACATAACCTAATGAACATGATAACATGATCAACAAGTAATACAATACTATAACATATTGTTGACATGTATAATATAATTTGAAGTTTCATGTTAATAAACTATGTGTGAACTTAGATATTAATCTCGTAAGACTTGATTACGATTGTCTAAGAGTTCATATTATGTGGTATGCATGATGTGATTCAGATTAATGTTATGTGGTTAGTAAACAAGTTAAGATTTGTGAACCAAGTTGTTAAGTTGAACTCAAGTGAGAAGTTCAAAAGTTAAACGTAGTGGTAATGGAACTAATCGATGTTGTAAACGTAATATAATGTGTAGGACATTGAGGAAGTGAATTGTAATTATATTTTTAGCGTGTGCACGAGGCAAGTTTCTAAACCTTACTTTTATATTAAGAAAGTTTCCTAATTCTTACTTTTAATTAAGCAAGTTTTCCAATTACACTCTTTAAATTGAGCAAGTTCCTTAATTCTGAATTATTCATTGAGCAAGTCATAAACTTATGTTTTTATATCGAACGAGTTCTTATCCTTGTTTATTCAAGTCAAGATTCAATATGATATATTATAATTCTTTTAAAGCATGATTTTAATTATACAATACTTATTCGATTGTATACCTCTTAAGATTCATTATTCGATTTGATTATCAGTTTATTGTTGAACCTTGTAAGACTAGCGAACCCTTATTGAATCGACTAGTCCATAGTTGATGAACGTTCTAAATTCTAGAACTATTATTGAGCTTATCCAAACCAAACTTCCTTTGGTGCGGACTCTGATGTCAAACTGAGATGAACAACCCTTTTATAGGGGATTATTTACGCGTTAGCGTTGAGATGATGTGCACATTATAGTACTAAGGGCTTATCCCCTTAAGTACGAGTAGTAGAGTTAAAATAGTCTTTTAACTGTTAAAGATCTAAATTAGAGATACTTGACAACCTGGGACATAGTTCAAGGTCTTATGACCCTCAGACATACTTTTGATTCTTGTTATTCATTCTTTATTCAAAAGCTGAGCTTTTTATCATTCAGACTTCTTTGACTTATTCGCATGTTATTATATTATTATATTGTTAACTTGTGGGCAATCGTGCTCACTCTTGCATAATAACATTACAGTTAAGAACGAAAGGTCCTACGAGCCTTCCACTAGCAAGGGCAAGGGCAAGGTTAACATGTGTTGAAGACTTGTTATTTAATTTGAGAATGTTATGTTTAAGACTTTGATGTGTTAAGACTTATGTATTTGACTATTTTTCCGCATTTGAGATTTATGGTTAGTTCATCCTAGGATTTGTTTATTATTTAGATGTTGTAACCCCATAAGGGGAGGATGTTTTTATCCATTTCATGAGATGCTTTTATATTGGGTAGATAGATATATGATATTTGTACAGCGAACACCAAATCCCATGGAAATTGAATTACCCGAATTTGGGGGTGTTACGAACTCTTTTAATCTTTGCACTACTTTGACTTTATTATACCCCATTTTACTGAGGAATGCTTCAATTCTCTCCTTAGGCACTTTCCCCGTGGTTTTAATAACTGGTTTTACCACACGCTGAGGTAGATACAGCGGGTTATCCTTTGATATGACAGCAGTGTGATCTGATGTTGATCCCCCATTCTCCCTATAATTATATGGGACTCTTTTTAGGCTAATTAAGGGCTATTGTGGTCTAAATGACAACATCAGTGGTTTTGGTGCAATAATTTTCATAGGATTATTTCCTCTTTGGTCCCCCTTTCCTTGAATTGTCAGGGTTACCGCAGCTGTGTCTATCTTAAAGTAAATGACGGCCACAACTTCTTTAAAACACCACATTAGGGGCGGAAATATCGCTTCTTCATTAGGAAAGATATTATCCTAACTTACTTTTAATAGTTCACCACTTTCAATTAGGTTATGAATTAAGTGACGAAGTCCCCAACATTCTTCTGTATCATGACCAGGAGTGTTGGAATGATATTGACATATTTTATAAGCATTGAACTTCCTTGATCGATGATCCACTGAGGTAACAGCTCTGTAACTTTTCCCTCGTTGATCAACATCTGGAGAATTTCTTCTATAGGCCGATTCAAAGGAGTGAACTTTCTTTTAAAGGCAAACTCTGTATGAGCCCAGAATTTTTCTTCCCTTGCAACTTTGTCTGCCCAGGTTTCATGTTAATGGAATCGATAAAGATCCTTCTTTGCAATTAGAAGAATTTTAGGCGTAGGAAGATTTGTTCTCCTTTGTTTGACTTGAGTTATCAACTGTCGACTCACTTGGTGTTGATATTCCACCAATTCTGCCAATTGGCCAATCTGTTTCTTGATAGACTTCATTTCTTGTTCTATTAGAGACCAAACTTCTGAATATCTCCACTTGTCAGAGCTATCCTTGTTTGTTTGGGAAGAGTCCCATACGTACTTAAGGTACTTGGAACCTTCTCCGCTCCCCATATTGATCATGTTGACTCCCTTCTGATTGTGCTGAGGAAACTAGTTATCCTAAACATGTGGCTGCTCTGGTGTTGTCACCACAATCTCACCATTATCTATCATATCTTGGATCTTGTGCTTCAGAGACCAACATTCTTAGGTATCATGGCCAGGAGCTCCAGAATGGTAAGCATATTTTTTGCTTAAGTCAAAATTCTGCCCACTTGGATTGGCTGGAGGATGGAGCTGAGCAATTTTCTTCTGTGCCATCAGAAGCTTTTATATATTCTCAAGTGAGTCCCCTAAGGGTGTAAATGTTCTTTGACGTTTAACCTCTCTGGCTTGTTGAAACAGAGGATTTGGAGATTGTACAACTATTTGGAAAGGGGAATAATTATTGTTCCTTTGAATAGGCAAATTTTGATTGCCTCTCTTAGTTTAACCTTGGAGTATCAAAGATACATCTTCTTCCTTCTTCCGAGGATTATTCCCATAATTTTTGGTCTAAATATGCTCAGCCACAGCTTCCAAAGCAGTAAGGTCTTTAATCTTTCCAGACTTCAATCCCATCTTAACCATTTCTCCAGTGTTTGATCATCTCTAAGAATGGTTTTCCTATGCTTGCTAGGACCCTCTCATAAAATGGAGCTTCTTGTATGTCAATAAATGTCATTATCATTTAAGTTTTTGTCATTGGGGGAATGACATGTGCTGTCAGACGTCTCCACCTTTGTGCGTACTCCCGGAATGACTCATTGTTCTGCTTTTTAACTTTGGTAATTTGATATCTGTCCGAAGCCATTTGTGACTAGAAGCTGTATTAATTTAGGAAGGCATGACCTAGTTCTTCCCAGTAATGGATTTTGGAGTTGACTTGCCAAGCATATCAAGCTCTAGCTTCTCTAATCAGGCTTTTCTGAAACAAATGCATTCTCATCTTCTCGTCCTCGGCATAGGATCCGAGTTCACCAATGTATACTTTCAAATGAGTATAAGGATCTGCTAATCCATTGTACTTTTTAAAATCCTGGACCTAGAACTTGTCTAAATAACAAGCCCTAGAAAAATACAGATCTTTGAGTAGTTAACACTCCCATATGCTCCAGTCCCTTTTATTGACCGGATGGTTTCTTCCATTTGTTGGACATTCTTCTGATGTCACCAGTTTCCCGATCTTCCATTGAGATTAGTGATTTAAGGGGTTTTGTTGGTTTTTTCATTGGTTTGAGATTCGGGTATCTGTGCTTACTTCTTTTTATCAGTACCCAGGCTGCCACTTTGTGCGGAGGACTCTGGTTGAGTGGGTATCTGTTCACCCTTGAGTACTTTTACTCTATTCTTTCAAAAAGACAGCTAATTCTGCTATTTGATTTCTAAGTCCCTAGAACTCTTTTCGAGATACAAAACCTGACCCATGTTGGGTACTTTCATCCATGTTAGTGGATAGGCTTTGTGCCTTCTTAGATTTTGATCTGGTAATAGGACCAATCTTGCCTACAATAAAAGTAGGTAGTTTAGTCTTGACAAATATTAACAGGATGCATGTTATGCAATGTGTTAGATTTCTGGGGTTTTTTTAATGTTTTCTTGTAAAACAGATGTCAGTTATTTTGATGACAGGATAATGTGATAGGATTTGATATTTGACAATGAATTTAATGAAAATTAACATTTACAACATTTAATATTTGACAGGATTTAATATTAAACATGTATTGAAAGAGGGAAGGCGTGAAGAGACTTCCTTTCGCGTTTGGTTTATCATAGGTTGACCTATCTGACGTTTACTCTCACGGGCTTTTCGGCATGAAGGTTCCCATATCATCGCAATCTACTAGATGGAAAATTAATCTGATCTTTCAATTAGAGTGGATCTAAGTGGCGCCTTTCCTGAGCCTAGTTGGATTATTCCCCTCTTTAGTCCAGTAATCAGCCACCGACTGGTTCGCCTCCTAGTGGAGGAATCACACAACATACATTCACATACATCGCGTCTCACCGTATGCAATATGATGACACTGTGCGAAGCACTAATATAAAGCGTTATAAATAAAGCATTCATTCACATCTATTCAATATAAAGATAACATTCACACACATGCGGATAAAAGGGAATTGAAAAGATTGAAATGCGACTTAAGCCTCTCTACTGTCCCCAGCAGAGTAACCACCTGTCGATGCCGAGAAAATTCAATTCCGAGAGTTTCGTTCTTACCCTTTATATTTTGCTATGTGATTTAAGTTATCTTGCTTAAAGGGTGAGATTTTAGGAAAGGACCGAAATATAATGTTGACGATTTAGAAAGATTGATTTTAATGTGATTGGGCCGAATTAGACAGAGTCGTCAGTTGGTATGAGTTTAAATGGTTGTACCACCTCAACCGTATTTTTAAGAGATTTTACAATATAGCCCAATATGTGACTACATTTAATTTGGTCTGGAACCTGAGATTCATAGATTTCGGGGGCTTGCTCAAGCAAGGGGAAGGTGTTAGGCACCCCCCGACTTCCGTAAAACACGGTTACCGCATATTTTCATTCCCAATACATGTGAGGTTTGTGTGTGCGATGCAGATAAAGGTGCTGAAGTGCTTTATTTGAATGTAGTGATATGCTTCGTTGGACCTATATACGAAGGGTTTGATTTATTGAAAAGTTAATTTTAAACAAACAAATGAAAGTGATATTTTGAAAAGCCGTTTTCAAACCCTTTCACTCGCATAGGAATTGAGCCCTTTGATACTTCCAATTTTATTCCATATTCGGCTTGATTTGATTTTATTGAGATGTGAGGCATCTTTGATAATAAATAAAACTATCTACAAGTGTCGTGCTCCTTGTGGTCATAAAAGTCATCGAAGTGAGCCCGAGCACCACAAACCACAGTTTTCATTATTTCGGGGCCTTAAATCCGGATAACCGTTTTAAGGACCTGGATTTACATATACAAGGGTTGTCAAGCTAGTTGTACAACTTAAAAAGTCCATCATGGAAACCTGATCTAGATCAATTGATTGAATCATAGATTTTGTAGCTTCTATGCTCACATGATATCACATAAACAACCTACACAATGAATATATTGCGATAAATCACATATCTATTCTAGATATCGCCAGAGAAATGATTCATCAGTTAAATCCTTATAAGCGAGTAGCCCAAAGCTTCAAGTTTCCTCTAGATACAGATATAGGGTCACGTGGTTACTAAATATTTACAAAAAACTAGAAAGAAAACTAGATCTGTACAAAACTTAGCCATTTTAGCCTCCAAGTTCAAGTTTTATAACTTTTGAACCGGTTAAAAGCTAGATTCGACTAGATCTAGTACAGATCTAGTCAATAAAGCACAAATATTGACTATTTACATGAAATGAACGGTTAAAAAGTCAGATCTGACCAATATTAACTACTACATATATATATAGCGCTTATATATATATATATTAAAGCAAGTGAAGAAAGCATATCTGACGAAATCTTACAGTTTAGCACGAGAATGGCTATCGAACGGCTTTCGATGCTTCAAAACTCAATTTCCATCGGTTAAAACTTGATATTGTGACGCCCCCAAATTCGGGTACTTGAAACCCGTACTTGATACTACACGATGTCCTTCATCAAAATGTTAAATATATTACATACTTAAAAAGATTACATCAGAGTTGTCTATTGCCCAGGTACGACGACCTTTAAGTACTTTATTACATGATAGATAATATATTATCACAATACAAAACTCTAGTTATCACAAATAATGCCTTTTAACTTATTCATTCATCTTCCCTTTTCTCTTGTCATTGTCGAAACCTTCTTTTCTATCTCACTTAGCTGAAAATATTTAATTTTAAAGCAAGAATGAGCATTTAATTGCTTAGCAAGTAATAGCAGTTGTCGACGTTGGTTTTAAAAAATCCGCGGGTCGGGTCACAAGCCGGATCTTTTAATCTCTTTTCCTAAGTTCTCTCTACCCTCAATCTTTTTATTTAGGAAAAAGTTTTTGAAGGGTTTTTTTAGGAAAAAGGCCAACATGTATCATGTCGACAATTTGAACGTTTACAGAGTCGCTAGTTGGTAGATTTGAAATGGTTGTTCCAACTCATCCGAGTTTTGTTTGAAAGAGGCCCAATTGCTGGACACTATCGAAACTTGATCTTTGAAAACAAAGTTTTGAGCTCGGGGGCTTGGTTAAGTGTAGGGAAGGTGTTAGGCACCCCACGACTCGAGTGTAAACACGGTACCACATCTTTTTAATATTTCCCTTTAAAATTGGAATGCGTGAGTGAATGCTGTTTAAAAATTGGGCCATTGATTTGATTGATTGAAAGTAGTGCTTCGCTTCGTTGAACTTATATATGAAGGGTTTGATTTGATTTGAAAATTAGTTTTTGATTTGATTCACAAAAGCATTTAATTTGATTTTTCTTGAAACGCTTTTCTTTTGATTAATTTGAAAATGATGTTTTGAAAGCTGGTTTATCAAACCCTTACGCTGCCATAGGAATTGAAGCCTGTTGATACTTCCAATTTAATCTTTATAGCCTTAAGGCTGCATGTGAATGGTGATTTATCGGGCTGCGAAGCATCCTCGACCACAAAATATACAAGTGTTGGTCTCCTCATGGGTATGAAAACCATTGGAGGGACGCTGACACGACAATCTATATTTTTTCATTATCTGGAAACCTTAAATCCGGATAACCATTTTAAGGTCTGTTTACATGTACATTTCTACAGAAAAACTAGCAGGGTACATTTGTAAATCGGAGTTTATCCATCGTGGGAATCAGATTCCGATCGTTTTGATCGTGAATCCCACGATTCCTAGGCTCACATATGAGTAGCCAAAATCTGCACAGTTCAAATTTGTACAAAAACAGGTAAATATCCCAAAATTTCTAGAACCGAGGATTCATTCAGCAAATCACGGTCCGCACGGCGAAAGAGTCTCGTTCCCACTAGATAGCGATCTTAGGAACACGAGGTTGCTTTTGAAGCTGAAACTAGAAAGAAAGCCAGATTTAAGAAAATCTCAGCCATTATTGATTTTCGGTTCAGTCTAGAAGTTTTGAACCGTTTAAAAACTAGAAATAGCAAGATTTAAATAAATCTAGTCCGCCTGCAGATATATCAGTGTCAATTCATATAAGATAAATATTTACAGCAACAGTTGAATAGAAAGCGAATAAAGCAATATATATATATATATATATATATATATATATATATATAAAGCTATAAAGGGCGATGGGTTTTCACGCCGGTGCCCGGACTAGAATTGAAATATATATATATATATATATATATATATATATATATATATATATTGACAGAAACGTAGTCAACCAAGACTAGGAAGAAGACCAGTGATGGTGAAGGCTGCTTATATCTGCATAAATATATATAAAAGCAGTAAAAGGCCACAGAATGATCTAGGCCGAACTGGAATGTAAATGTGAAGCCCCCAAATCCAGGTACCTTCACCTAGGATATGGTGCTCCACTGTACAACTATCTACTCATACATTCAACTGAGTAATTCAATAGCTTGTATAAGTTCAACTAACAATTTGTTACAACCTCCTTCCCAAAATCTTATTCACCTATATATACATCCAGTGTCATAATATCGTTTATTACAATAGTAGTTAAGCATTCATCTTAGATTTGCCTTTGTCGCTACCAGAGCTTTTGGCCCGACTGCTATTAGCTGAAAACATATGATTTTAAGCAAGGATGAGCATAACTGGCTCAACAAGTCTAACAATTTACGTTGCAACCACAAAATCAATAGTCATATGTCTCGTCTTCGATAACTGTACAAGAATTATAAAGAAATAGGAATAAACAAAATACAGTTTTTTTTTATTTCCTTTAAACTTCCTTCTTAATGACACGAAGTCACTTAAGAATCTGAGCAGGTCAGGGACCATAAACATCATCTTTTGAAAAGGGAAAACTAGTACAAGACCGTAAGCCCGACTTCACTAACGAGCACGTCCAGGTGATCAGCCTGTAGTACTCTGCGTTGATCAACACTACTTTCGTAAATGTTTTCACATTTATATGGCAACGAAATGCCTAGTCGAATTAATGACCATAAAACCTTTGTGTATTCATACTCAGGTTTTCAATCAGAATCCGTACCATATAAATTGGCATAGGATAGCTCAATAATAATACTTTGAAGGATTTATGACAATCAGTCAAGGTACTGTACATACTCGTCTAGCTGAAACAATTGGCATCGACTATCCAATAATAATACATGCATAAGATATCATGCACAATGACAACTTGTCCAACCATAACGTATAGATAAGAGTTTAAGAACGCTTGCATAACACAATGTTAATGCAAAAGTTAGAAAACTTGCATCAAGTAAATCTTGAACAAGGTTAGAAACACTTGCCTTTGCGTCTTCTATACCTCTACGTAGTCTACTCAATCTTTAGCACGTCTACAAAGTATAGTACATAGTATATCAATTAGTAATCATAGTTGATATACACTGTATATTTGCCTAACTCCTCCTTCTTACATAACTTAAGCGAATTGTTATCTAATTAACATTCGTTCAAGTTATTTAATGTTCATTAACTCAATCTTGGTTAACGTTTCTAAAACTTAAGTTCAATTATGTTTGTTCAACGTTTAACTCTCATAAACATTGATTAAAGATGTTGTTTAAAGCTTACATTACATCACTTGCTAGCCCTTAATTGATATGCAAAAGGTTAAGTACTTACTAGCAATGTAAGAATTTTCTGCCATGCTGGCGCTACGGCGCCAAATTTTCCTCTTGGAGTGGCGTTGCGGCGCTACCCCTCTAGAGATTTCTCCCCGGAGTGGCGCTGCGATGCCGTTTTAAGCCTATTGGGTGGCGCTGCGGCTCTACCCCTACAACTCAGAAAAATTTCTAAGTCTTTGAAAATTCTAAAATTTCCAAGCTCGTAACGTAACCGTTATAACTCGGAATTGGCTCGTTCCAAAACCAAAAGTTCACAAATGACATGCTCTACCATCCTATCAAGTTAGAATTCATTTCTGAATCCGTCGACGAGAAATTCGTCGATTAGTCCATTTTTCGTTTTCGTTAAATGTTCGTGAACGTTCGACGCTCAATTCTTCGTTTTAATTCGAAATTGATCCGTTCTTATTCTAGCAAGTTATATTTACCTAAATACACGTGTTCGAATTAAAAACCGTTGTTTTTGACGCACACTATAACTTTTGACTTCTAATTCGAGAAAAATACGTTTTCGACGATTATTGTCTAATCGCGTATCTTCCACGGAATCTTTGTTCTTCGTTATTATTAGCTCAAATCAATGGGAATCAATCCCATAGTTGATTATTACTAATTCTAACCATTGTGGTTATCTATATTCAATGATTTACTTGTTCATCATTCCAATTCTTTTAATCCTTCTTTATGAAATCATAGTTTAGGTCAATTACCTTCTAAGGTTCTATTATTAAGTTCTTCATTTACTCAATCATGGTTCCATCATTCTTATTATTAAGAATTTATAGTCCATTATCACCAACCTTAATATCAATATAAGGAAGATGAAAGATGAAACTTTAGGTAGGTATACCTTGTGAAGTTCTTGGTTGAGTTCCTTAAGTTATGAGGATAACTTAACTCTTGCACTTCTCTTGCTTAGGTTTTCTTTTTTCTCTCTCTCTCAAATTATTTTTCAATTCAAACAACCAACAAATGATAAAAGAGGCTCTCTATTTATAGGCTTGGCAAGACTTAGGGTATTATAGTCTTTTAGGCCCAAACCTCTTAATCTAGCTTTGGCCCCAAGTTTGACCACCTCCTCTTCTTTACTTAGCCACCAAGTTTATGACCTCATGCCCATGACATCATTCTTATGACCTCACACACCTAATGACTCGTCACTTGGTATGCCCTTATAGGATTAACCCACCCATTGACCCATTGGTTCGATCCGCGGGTTCCATATTTAACTATAATTCAATTTAATCGTATTGGCTTCGTATAAAATTCATATTATACATTGCACCAATTCTCGCATTCACTACGTATTATACTCGTATAATAATTCGTATTATACTCGCATTCATATCGTATAATAATCGTTATTATTATACATAACCCATAGTTCATAGGTTTAACTCTCCCTAACCCTTAGGGTTATAAGTCCCCAAGCGAAAACTTCGTGAGTCATAACTGGAATTTTATCGGATATTCCATCTCGTCATCAAATCCTATCATTACGCGTTTCTAGGAATTTCAAAATTCATTCCCGATCAGAAACCGATGAATAGTGATTACTTGGAAATTTCTCAGAAAACCTTCGTTTTTGTCTTGAAAATACTTATGATTTAATTCTAGCATGAAGCCAGAATACTAACCATATTCACATCTTTTAGGTTATAAAACGATCGAGAATTAGCTCACTCACTTGAATAAACATATAATATGATTTCATTCAAATAAGCAAGATAAAAATTCCTTTTTACAACGTCTGAATTTCTCGGGCGTTACAATCTCCCCTCCTTATAGGAATTTTGTCCCCAGAATTATAATACAAGTTAGTTAAATAAATAGGGATATATCCTCCTCATTTTATCTTCGAGTTCCCACGTTTCTTCCTCGGCATTGTGGTTCCTCCATATCACCTTTACTGAAGGTATAACTTTATTTCGCAAAACTTGTTCTTTCCTATCGATTACTTGAATAGGAACTTCTTCATACGTCAAGTCTTTCACAATCTGAATAGGTTCATACTCAATTACATGCTTGTAATCAGGCTTATAGGGACCCAACACCGATACATAAAACACGTTATGGATATGCCCCAACTCTGGAGGTAATGCTAACGCATAAGCCACCTCACCTACCCTCCTTAAAATCTGGAAAGGTCCTATAAACCTAGAACTTAACTTTCCTTTCTTCCCGAAGCATATCTTTCCTTTCTAGGGTGACACCTTCAGGAACGCATATGAACCAACTTCGAATTCTCTATTCTTTCAATGTGGATCGGCATACTTCTTTTGTCTGTCTTGAGCTGCTACTAGTCGAATTCGTATCAACTTAACCACTTCCACCAGTTTGATATACCATTTCAGGTCCCAACATCCGACGCTCTCCCACTTCATCCCAACAAAGAGGAGTTCTACACTTCCGGCCATACAACGCTTCGTAAGGCGGCATACCTATACTAGCGTGAAAACTGTTGTTGTAGGCGAACTCTACTAATGGTAGATGATCGTCCCAACTACCCTTGAAATCCATAACGCAAGACCTTAACATGTCTTCTAGCGTTTGAATTGTCCTTTCGCTTTGCCCATCCGTCTGTGGATGATACGCCGTGCTCAACCTCAGCTGTGTCCCCATATGCTCTTGCAAACTCTTCCAGAAGTTCGATGTGAATCGCGGGTCGCGATCTGACACAATTGAAACTAGTACTCCATGTCTCGAGACAATCTCCCTGACATAAAGCTTAGCTAACTAATCTATGTTATACTTAATTTTTATCGGCAAGAAATGAGCCGACTTTGTCAAATGATCCACTATTACCCAAATAGCGTCGTATCCTTTCTGCGTCGTGGGAAGTCCTACCACAAAGTTCATCATGATATGCTCCCACTTCCATTCTGGAATTTCCAATGACTGTAACAAACCACTGGGTCGTTGATGTTCGGCCTTAACTTTTTGACAAGTTAAGCACCTACTAACATACTCTACTATCTCCCTCTTCATGTTGGACCAACAAAAATTATGTCGAAGGTCTTGATACATCTTGGTACTACCAGGATGAATCGAGTACCTCGAGTGATGAGCTTCATCTATTATCTCCTCTTTTAATTCAGGTTTACACGGAACCCAAATTCGTCCTTCAAATCTTAATATCCCTTCGTTATCAAGACTATACTTATCATTCGTATTGTCCGCAATTTTCTTTTAAATCTCAACGCACTCCTCGCTGCTGAGTTGTACTTCCTTTATCTTTTCTACCATAATAGGCTGAACCTCCATTGCAAACATCTTCTCACCTTCTCCACTTGTACAACGGACGTCTATTTCCATTCTGGCCATTTTTGTTATCAACTCCTCCTAAGTTGTTAACATTAACAGCTTCTCCCGACCATTCCTACTTAAAGCATCGGCTACTATATTTGCTTTTCCTGGGTGATACAAGATTTCGCAATCATAATCCTTTATCAACTCCAACCATCTACGCTGCCTCATGTTTAATTCCTTATGAGTGAAGATATACTTCAGACTTTTATGGTATGTGTAAATTTCACACTTCTCCTCGTACAGGTAATGCCTCCAAATCTTTAAGGTGAAAACCACTGCGGCAAGTTCAAGGTCGTGAGTAGGATAATTCCCTTCATTACTCCTGCAACTGCCTCGATGCATACGCGATGACCTTGCCATACTTCATAAGCATGCAACCCAGTCTTTATATGACGCATCAGTATATACTATGAAATTTCCCGTCTCATCCGGTAGGGACAATACCGGTGCTTGACTTAACCTTTTCTTCAGTTCTTGAAAACTGTCTTCACATTTCTCCGTCCACATATACTTAACTGTCTTTTGAGTCAAATTTGTTAATGGAGTAGCTATCTTTGAGAAGTCCTGTATGAACCTCCGATAGTACCCCACTAACCCTAAGAAGCTCTGCACCTTAGTTGGCATTTTCGGTTGTTCCCAGTTTATTACGGATTCCACCTTAGCTGGATCCACTGAGACCCCGTCTTTATTGATAATGTGACCCAGAAACTGCACACTCTCTAACCAAAATTCACACTTAGTGAACTTCGCATATAACTTCTCCTTTCTTAGTGCTTCCAACACTAATCTCAAATGTTCAGTGTGATCCTCTTTTGTCTTATAATAGACTGGTATATCATCGATGAACACCACAACGAACTTGTCCAAATATTTTTTGAACACCCTGTTCATCATGTCCATAAATGCGGCTGGCGTATTCGTCAACCCAAATGACATTACTAGGAACTCGTAATGGCCGTAACGAGTCCTAAATGCTATTTTAGGTACATCTTCACTTCTCACCTACAACTGGTGATACCCCGTCCGTAGATCTATCTTGGAAAAATATTTTGCCCCTTTCAACTGATCAAAAAGATCATCGATCCTGGGCAATGGGTACTTATTCTTGATCATCAACTTGTTCTACTTCTCGATAGTCGATACACAACCTTAACGATCCATCCTTTTTCTTTACCAACAATACCGGCGCTCCCCATGGAGAGACACTCGGTTGAATGTACTTTTTATCTAACAGTTCTTGCAACTGAATCATTAACTCCTTTAGTTCCATTGGCGCCATAGGATATGGTGCCTTTGAAACTGGTGCCGTTCCCGGCGCAAGGTCTATAACAAACTTGATTTCCCTATCAGGTGGAAGAACTGGTAAGTCATTCGAAAATACATTCGCATACTCATTGACTACTAGTATCTGTTCCAATGTCGCTCCCACTCACTGGCTATCAACAACATGGCATATGTAACCTTCACATCCTTTCCTCAACAACCTTCTGGCTTGTGTCATGGTTAGACCACAAGAGCGTCCCGGTGCTTTACTACCGTAGAACACTACCTTGGGTTTCTTAGAAATTCGAAGGTTTACCCTTTTCTTTTGGCAATCGATGATCGCCCCATGGTTCATCAACCAGTGCATTCCGAGAATTACATCGAATTCTCCCAATTTTATCGGTATAAGATCTACCCATAAATTGTTACCTCTAATCTCTACACAACACTCCCTATGAATGAAGTCAATAGGAATTAATTCCTCATTTGCTACCTTAACGCTCGAAGGTATTACAAGCTTTTCAGGAAATAACCCTAATCGTTTAGTAAAATCACATGCTATAAATGAACAAGTAGCACCCGAATCAAAAAGCACACATGCATTCACATCGTTGACCGCGATAATACCTGCTACCACATCACTCAATGCCACAGTATCTTGGACCGTCATATTAAAGTATGGGCCATTGGCTTAATCGGTTGTACGGGTCCACCTATTGCTAACTTAGCCCCACTAGCTCCCTTCCCACCATTTGTCCCCTTCTTCGGACAGTTTCGTGCTAGGTTATCTGGGGATCCACACGTAAAGCATACTGGACTCTTTTTTGGGCTAGGATAATTCGACGAGAAGTTCCCTTCTTGTCCACATTTATAACACACCGACTTCCCTTGGAGGCAAACTCCCAAATGAGCCCTACCATAAGTCTTGCACGGCTCGAACATTCGCTTAGGATCTTCTTTCCTTGCCCGGGTATTCCTTCCTGGAAACATCTTTCTCTTAAGCGTGCTAACCACCACATTTGTATTCTCTGGCCTGATGCTTCCGTCACTCTTATTCTTATTCTTCCTTTCCTTCTGGTATAGGCTCAAGGCCTAACTACCTCATTCGGCTATTATAGCCTTCTCTAGCACTGTTCCAAAGATTTCACTCTGGACCACTAAAATTCAGTTATAGAGCCAAGGATTCCCCTATCTCAAACCTCTTCGCTCTTCTGGCTTCGGTGTCCACTTGGTGTGGCGCAAATCTGGCTAGTTCATTGAACCTAGCAACATATTGGGGAACAGTCATATCCCCCTATTTTAACTCCAGGAATTGAACTTCCATCTTACTTTGCATGCTAATAGGGAAATAGTTCTCGAAGAATATCTTTTTAAACTGTTCCCATGTAGCGTCAACTAATTCGGCCCTACTCTAGTTCGCCTCCCACCAGCAGTTAGCCTCTCCTTTCATTATATAAGTGGCGAAAGGAATCTTCTGTTCCTCCCTGACATTCGTTATCACGAATGCCTTCTTAACTTCCTTTACCCAAGCTTGGGCAGCTATAGGATCTGTAGTTCCTTTGAACTCCGGAGGACCTACTCCTTTAAAATCCTTAAAGGTAGTTCCAATTACTAATCCCGAATTTATTCTAACCCCTCCTTCAGCCCCTTTAAAGGCTGCAGTCATGATATTTAAAAATTCTTGCATTGGGTATGCGGAACTCCATCTTCTTCCACATTAAGTGGCTCAGCTTTGTGAGTGCGTTGCTGTCTCTTTGGTGGCATTTTCCTGTTAACGTAAATAAAGTTTCATTATTATTTACTTCTTTCTGTTGGTTAGTATCCATGAAAAATAATAACACAACCTCATTGCCAAGTATTTTATGAAACTGCCTATAATAAAATAATTCTTCATTACATGGCCATAACCCTTTACAACTATCCCACTATTTGTTATCAAAAGTTGGGATTACAAAAAACTACCCTTTAACTATACAAAAGAGGTTTTACGTTCATTCTAGCCGTACTGCTATTTACAATCTATAACTATTAGCCTACATCTGCCTCACGGCATTCGCATAATCCACCTTCGCCATACTGGCCACTATATCCCGACTAATAGTATGTCGGGTCTGGCCTTTCTCCACCGGATACCCTGCAATCTGGTGCTGGAAATCCTCATACGAACTCCTATGGATATAGGACATCCGACTTATCTTCTGCTTTTTAGTCAGAAGCTCAGCCTTAAGTTCCTGGACCTCAAGTTTTTGGTCTCGAACCTTATCCTTAGCGAGCACCTTCTCATCATGCTCTTGCTCCCAGAGAACCTCCATGTCTTTCCTGTCCTCTACAACGTTGTCGACTACTGTCTTGAGGTCACAGACCTCTTTGCTTAGTTGGACATTCCTGTCCAGGATTATCATGAATAAAGCCTTCATGGACTCCTCGGGTGACATCTCCTCCTCTGTAGGTACTACCGAATCAATTGTTATCATCTCTACATCCTCTGACATACCCTCAAAAATAGTGGCATAATCAAAGCTATCTTCAGAAGGATCCTCCTCCTCTGTATCCGACCCATCTAGTATCACTAATGGCACCTCGGCTTCTAGAATTGGTTCCACATCTATGTAGTTGATAGACACTTCACTTAGCAACTATAGTTCGTTATCTGAGTTCATAATTCCTGTTATCTACAATAAGGCAAATAACTTGATTAGTACACAATCACAATATTAAAAACACACAACACATTTAATATGTTTATGGTTAATTTCTTCATTAGGACTCTACTTACTTCTAACTTCTCTCCCCAAGGTTATGGCTTAAGGTTTTCTGTCCTTAAGTTTTATAACCTAAGGCTTTGACACCAACCTGTGACGCCCATAAATCCGGGTACCTTCACCCAGGATATGGTGCTCCACTGTACAACTATCTACTTATACATTCAACTGAATAATTCAATAGATTGTATAAGTTCAACTAACAATTCGTTACAACTTCCTTCCCAAAATCTTATTAACCTATACATACATCCAGTGTCATAATATCGTTTATTACAACCAAATACTATACTATTACAACAATAGTTAAGAATTCATCTTGGATTTTCCTTTGTCGCTACTAGAGCTTTTGGTCCGACTGCTATTAGCTGAAAACATATAATTTTAAGCAAGAATGAGCATAACTGGCTCAGAAAGTCTAATAATTTACGTTACAACCACAAAATCAATAATCATGTGTCGTCTTCGATAACTGTACAAGAGTTATGAAGAAATAGGAATAAACAAAATAAGGTTTTTTTTTAATTTCCTTTAAACTTCCTTCTTAAGGACACGAAGTCACTTAAGAATCTGAGCTGGTCAGAGACCATAAACATCATCTTTTGAAGAGGGCAAAATGGTACAAGACCGTAAGCTCGGCTTCACTTACGAGCACGTTAGGTGATTGGACTATAGTACTCTGCGTTGATCAAGACTACTTTCGTAAACGTTTTCACATTTATATGGCAACGAAATGCCTAGTCGAATTAACGACCATAAAACCTTTATGTATTTATACTCAGGTTTTCATTCAGAATCCGTACAAAATAAATTGGCATAGGATAGCTCAGCAATAATACTTTGAAGGATTTATGACAATCAATCAAGGTAATGTACATACTCGTCTAGCCGAAACAATTAGCATCGACTATCGAATAATAATTCATACATAAGATATCATGCAGAATGACAACTTGTCCAACCATAATGTATAGACAAGAGTTTAAGAAAGCTTGCATAACACAACGTTAATGCAAGAGTTAGAAAACTTGAATCAAGTAAATCTTGAACAAGGTTAGAAACACTTGTCTTTGCGTCTTCTATACCTCTACGTGGTCTGCTCAATCTTTAGCACGTCTACAAAGTATAGTACATAGTATATCAATTAGTAATCATAGTTGATATATACTGTATATTTGCCTAACTCCTCCTTCTTACATAACTTAAGCGAATTGTTATCTAATTAACATTCGTTCAAGTTATTTAATGTTCATTAACTCAATCTTGGTTAACGTTTCTAAAACTTAAATTCAATTACATTTGTTCAACGTTTAACTCTCATAAACATTGATTAAACATTCTGTTTAAAGCTTACATTACATCACTTGCTAGCCGTTAATTGATATGCAAAAGGTTAAGTACTTACTAGCAATGTAAGAATTTTCTGCCATGCTGGGGCTGCGGAACCAGATTTTCCTCTTTGAGTGGCGCTGCGGCGCTACCCCTCCAGAGATTTCTCCTCGGAGTGGTGTTGCGGTGCCATTTTAAGCCTATTGGGTGGCGCTGCGGCGCTGCCCCTGCAACTCAGAAAAATTTCTAAGTCTTTGAAAATTCTAAAATTCCTAAGCTCGTAACGTAACCGTTACAACTCGGAATTGGCTCGTTCCAGAGCCAAAAGTTCATAAATGACATGCCCTACCATCCTATCAAGTCGGAATTCGTTTTCGAATCTGTAGGTGAGAAATTCGCCGATTAGTCTATTTTTACATTTTTGTTAAACGTTCGTGAACGTTCGGCCCCTAATTCTTTGTTTTAAGTCAGAATTGATCGGTTCTTATTCTCGCAAGTCTTCTTTACCTAAATACACATGTTGCAATTGAAAACTATCGTTTTTGATGCACACGGTGACTTTTGACTTCTAATCCAAGAAAAATACGTTTTCGACGATTATTGTCTAATCGCGTATCTTCCACGAATCTTCGTTCTTCGTTATTATTAGCTCAAATCAATGGGAATCAATCCCATAGTTGATTATTACTAATTCTAACCATTGTGGTTATCTATATTCAATTATTTACATGTTCATTATTTAAGTTCTTTTAATCCTTCTTTATGAAATCATAGTTTAGGTGAATTACCTTCTAAGGTTCTATTATTAAGTTCTTCATTTACTCAATCATGGTTCCATAATTCTTATTATTAAAAATTTGTACTCCACTATCACCAACCTTATAACTTCATAATACTTAAATTCTCCACACTTCTCTATTAATATCAATATAAGGAAGATGGAAGATGAAACTTTAGGTAGGTATATCTTGTGAAGTTCTTGGTTGAGTTCCTTAAGTTATGAGGATAACTTAACTCTTTCACTTCTCTTGCTTAGGTTTTCTTTTCTCTCTCTCTCAAATTATTTTTCAATTCAAACAACCAACAAATGATCAAAGAGGGTCACTATTTATAGGCTTAGCAAGAATTAGGGTATTATAGTCTTGTAGGCCCAAACCTCCTTAATCTAGCTTTGGCCCCAAGTTTGACCACCTCCTCTTCTTTACTTAGCCAGCAAGTTTATGACCTCATGCCCATGACATCATGCTTGTGACCTCACACACCTAATGACTCATCACTTGGTATGCTATTATGGGTTTAACCTACCCATTGACCTATTGGTTCGACCCGCAGGTTCTATATTTAACTATAATTCCATTTAATCGTATTGGCTTTGTATAAAATTCGTATTATACATTGCACCAATTCTCGCATTCACTACGTATTATACTCGTATAATAACTCGTATTATACTCCATTCATATCGTATAATAATCATTATTATTATACATAACCTATAGTTCATAGGTTTAACTCTCCCTAACCCTTAGGGTTATAAGTCCCCAGGCGAAAACTTCGTGAGTCATAACTGGAATTTTATCGGATATTCCATCTCATCATCAAATCCTATCATTAGGCGTTTCTCGAATTTCAAAATTCATTCCAGATCAGAAATCGATGAATAGTGATTTCTTGTAAATTTCTCAAAAAACCTTCGTTTTTATCTTGAAAATTCATATGATTTAATTCTAGCACGAAGCTAGAATACTAACCATATTCACATCTTTTAGGTTATAAAACGACCGAGAATTAGCTCACTCACTTGAATAAGTATTTAATATGATTTCATTCAAATAAGCAAGATAAAAATTCCTTTTTATAACGTTTGAATTTCTCGGGCGTTACAGTAAATGTACAGAAAAGTAGTCAACTAGTGACTAGGGAGATCACCTAGTATGGCGAAGAGTGCAAAAAACAGTATAAAGGACTACGAAATAGTCCAGGGCACACTAGAATGTAAATTACAGAAATATAGTCAACCAGTGACTGGATAGATCACCCAGTATGGCTAAGTGTGCAAAAACAGTATAAAGGGCGATGGGTTTTCAAGCCGGTGCCCGGACTTAATTGAAATATATATATATTTTGACAGAAATATAGTCAACCAAGACTGATACGAGGACCAGTGATGGTGAAAATCGCTCATATATGCGTAAATATATATAAAAGCGGTAAACTACCTCGAATTTGACATTCGGGCTTGACAGAATTAAAAAGTTAGTATATATATAATTAAATATATACAAAAAAGGGCCAAACCCGGACTGGGAAGATAACCTAGTCCGACGAAGTTGCCAGAACGTGTGTGCTAGTGCATTGAAGCTGCTGAAGCTGACAGATTATCAATCCGAGTTGTAGAAATGCCAAAAAATCAGTTTATGTAAAAAAATATACCAAATTTTGACGAAAACGGCCACAGAACTAAGTTCCGGGCTTTTTTAGAAAACGAAACTTAACGTGCAAGTGTATAAAAGTATGAAGAAGTAATATTCACTTTCTGATAGTGAAAATACTTAAAATGGACTGCTACACGGGCTTTTTGCCAAATCGTAGGCTCTATACGTCCAAATCTACCGGTTATTTTCTGATATGCGGTAGTATATGGGTATATCTAAGTGTTAGAGTGAAAATATTTGAGTTTGGAAGAGGTGTAAAAGTCAGAAAATTGAACTGCCAGAGCTTCGCTGCGTTTCTCGATTCTGGAAAATGAGGGGGCGGGGGTGGCCTCATATTTATAGACCAGGGAGCCTCAACTCTACCAGCTGCTGCCGCAGGTAGAGGTCGAAGTCGAAGTTGAAACTTTCTAACTAGGTGCACTCCGGATAACACGCAGACGAAGTCGAAACTTTCTAACTTTTGATCGGAGCGTCCGTTTGAGGCGTGCGATACCTTTTCGGAAAGCCCTCGTCGAGAAGGTTGCAATGACATGGTATAAAACGTTTTTCGGGTCCGAGAAGACTGTAATATTCCAAATTTTAAATAGGAATATTAATATAAACAGTAAATATAAGTATGTATAATATTTTGTGTGATGTGTATTTAACTTTATTATTAGTATATATAATTACACATCAAGACGTGAGATGTAACTATGTATAGATTTATGAAAAGTTTTATAGGTAAACCCTAATTTTGGATTTTATCTAAATCAGAAATCCTAACCCAAATTGTTATAATAAATGTGAATTATAGCATAATACATTGATAATAATATATATATACCTGTATTAATTTAATATGATGTATTAAAGATTTAATTAGAAAAGATTATAAGGAAACCCTAATTAGGGATTAGGAAATCCTAACCCTAATTATAAATCCTAATTTAAATAGTAAACTCTAATTCTAAACAAACAAAACCTAATTGTTCATAATTATTTTTAAATTTTCTAAGGATAATAAGAAATAACTAAATTACCCTTGGATTTAAGTGGGAAGTTACTGAAATACCTTTAATGAATGCGAAAAAGACTAAAATGCCCTTAGTTTGTTTTGTTTTAAAGTAGATAAACACAAATCTTTTACTTGGCAAGTAAAAGATTTGCCTTATCTAATTTTACCTCAAGGCTTGACAACACAACCTCTTCATTTAATGCTATAGCCTTACTTGTTAAAATGAGATAGGAATTAGGTTTCTACGCTTACTTGGACTTTTCATATAAGGATAGCACCTAAGAACATAAGGCCACATTTGTTACACTTAATGTATACACCCAACTGACTCATAAACAACTCCCAACAAGCTAGAACCAGAATCAGAAAGAGGAAGAAAGCAAAAAGTACTCAAAAAGGTTAAAAACCTAACCTAGTTAAATTTTAAAATTCTGAAAGTTAAATTTTTGTTGTTATTGTTTAGATATGTTCATTATTAAGTTATTAAGTGATCTGGGTTGCTAAATCACTGATTCCATAACATTTAAAAGCATCAAAATTGAGTTTTAAGCAAAACTGTCGAAGTTTCATAACAGGGTCTGACAACGAATGTCAGCCTTTATATCTCGTTGATTATTTGATCGTTTGATGTTTTAAGAATTGATAATCATAGCTTGCAAGGTTGTTAATAGATTGGTAGTGGTAGATTAGATCTCAGAACACTGGATTAGAAGTTATAATGGGTCAAAACCCGTTGACCGACGTTGACTGCCCGTTTTTTGGGTAACCCAGAAAACGTAAACATGAGCTTGACAGCCCGTTTGACCACCTGGATTTCTTTTCTGACAGGGTGTTTAAGTGTTAGATGCTAGTAGACTTATACCTTGACATGAGCTTTGCACAACCATAGCACTTTAAAACCCTAGATAGTCACTTGCTGGAAGATATAAACGGTCAAACTACGTTGACCGTCCAGATTCCATTTCTGGGTAACCAAAAAATGTTGAGCAGCGGTCTGACAAGATTTTTGGAGGCTTGAATCTTGATTCTTGTTGAGATCCAGACTCTGTAACTGCTCAAGCCATGTACCGTTATAGTTCGTCTATAGAGCCCGACGACTAGATCAACCAAAGACTAACCTGTCGGCAAGATATAAGACCCTAAAGGTCGTTGACCGTCATTGACTGAACCTTTCTGGGCAGCCCAGAAAGGATGAACATGCGAGGGTAGGTTGTTTGACCAGCTGTGGGAACCTGTAGACATGATCTTAGATAGTGGAATGAACATGAATTTGTAGTATTACACAAGAGCTACAACTTCATTGCATTAAGTTTCCCAGAAACCAAACAAGTTGCCAGAAAAATCGAGTCAACCAAGGCCCCAACGCGTTGACCCGGACTGTTCTTGAGTGGCCAAGAACAGCTAAGGCAACAGATCCGTCGCTATAGCCCTTTAGCGACGGGTAAAATTTGGAAAATAATACTATTAAATAAAATAATTAGAATAAATAGAAATAAATAAAAATAAATACTAAATAATTAATAAAAAATTCCAAAAAATCATTTTTAATTATAATAAATAATTTCTAATATTGTGACATAAAAATTTTATTAATATTTAATTGATTTAAGTATTAATAATAATTAAAGTAGTTAATAATAAATTACTTAAAGATAGTATTATTGATTTAAAAATCATTTCCAATAATAATAAATTATTTAAAATGATGATAATGATTTAAAAATCATTATAAAATAAAATAAATCATTTAAAAATAATATTGATGATTTAAAAAATATCTTAGATGATTATTAAATATTCAAAAATAATATTAATAACTTAAAAATCATTTTAAATGATATTAAATCATTTAAAAATTATTTTAAGCATTTGGAAATTATGATAAATGATATCTAAAGCATATAAATAAGACATTAAAACTTTTTAATAAAGTTATTTAAAAAAATTAATTCGATAGATATTCAATAAAGCTGTAAAATACCGAACAGACTCCAATATCAACCCAGACACTAATAGAAACTAATTGTTATCATTTTCTAATGACTGTTATAATGTATATACGTGGTGAATATACTTTCAAATAATCTAAGTAACCGATCGTGATAAAGACAAGTTTTCTAACTGCATTTAATTTCAATATTAAATGTAAGTTTTGTATATTGACATACGAATGTGTTATACATATTCTTTGTGATATCTGTGATTTTAAAAAGGGTTATGACTTATTGTTCAAGTATAACCAAAATATATGAGCTATTGTTTGCTTAAGAGATGTTTGATTTGATATCAATACATAAATTATGGAAAAAACCAATGTTGTTTGGTACATATATACACTGATCTTGTTAAATTGGTAGGATGATATGCATATTCCTAGGATATGATTAGGCTGACTTCCTATAAAATATTCGAACAGAACTCCTATATGTCTTTGTGACTCATAGGAATGACAGAACTCCTATAAGTCTTTTATGACTTCTAGGAATGATAGAACTCCTATAAGTCTTTGTGACCCTTAGGATTGTGAAAAATACTCTAAATTAATGTTCCTTCAATTCAGATACTGTATGAGTATAAACTATAATTGTTTAAAACCTGCTGAGCATTTTAAAGCTCATCCTTGCAAATATTGTTTTCCTGTGCAGCTGCATCAAACACCCCAGCAGACTCAGGAACTCATGCATGTGAGTAGAAGTAATTAGGGAAACAAGTGTTATTGTATTAATACTAAGAATGTAATTTGGTATTTTTATGATATAATAGTTGAATAGTAGGTAACCAGGTACTGTTATGTTGTTAAGTTATTAGTTGAATGGTTTTACCTTATTTATAGTGAATAGTATCAAGTACAGTATCTATATGAACTATACATCTGAAATAGGGTATTGAATGATCTTGGGAGTTCTATAAGCACTGAGGTCGCTCCTTAGTTCCAAGAACAATCTTATCATTTGTACTGTGAATGTCAGATAGATAGGAATTATTGATATGCAAGAAATATCTGTAAGATTATAAATCTATACATCCAAGTGAAGGTATCCCGATATGAAAATTGTTCTGACGAGAACTCTTATCTGATTGAGATACTGTGAATCTTAGATTTATAGAAGTTATTATCTTATAGAATATTTACGTGAGCACCGAATCTGCTACAAGTAATGTAGAGATTTTAGGGGCATCACAAAGACGGGTTCGTAACCAGGTCTTCGATTCCCCGCAGTTTGTCCGTTAAGCTGTCTTGCGTCATTTGCACTCGGGATCGTCGTTATGATTCATTCTTACTTTGATGGCATCAATTCGGCTTGAGTTTGACCGAATCGACTGAGAGTTGATAAAATGATTGTTTTGCCCCTCCCGGGGTGGTCCTTGGTGGATCTGGCTTCCTAGGGTGATTTATGGGCTGAATTGTACTTCCCGGATTGTATTTCCTGGGCTGAGACCGGGGATGACTTGACACGTCCTAGGTTATGTAAAGGTTGACCTGTACCTCCCAGGTTGATGCCGGGGCTGACTTGACGGCCCAATATTGAGATCAGGGTTGATCAGTACCTCCCGGGTTGATGCCGGGGCTGACTTATACCTCTCGGATTGCCGCCAAGGCTGATTTGAAGGCCCGATATTGAGATTGGGGTTTGACTGACAGTCCGATCAGAGATCGGAAGCTGGATAGACGGTCTGATTGGAGATCAAGCTGGATTGACGGTCCGATTAGAGATTGGATCTGGATAGACGGTCCGATTGGAGATCAAAGCTAAATAGATGATCCAATTAGAGATCGGAGATGGATTGACATTTTGATTGGAGATCGAAGCTGGATAGATGCTCCGATTAGAGATCGGAGCTAGATAGAGGGTCCGATTGGAGATCGGAGCTAGATTGACGGTCTGATTGGAGATCAAAGTTGGATTGACTGGTTTGATTGGAGATCGAAGCTGAATTGACTATTCGATTGGATATCAGAGCTGGATTGACGGTCCAATTGGAGATCGGAGGTGGATTGATGGTCCAATTGGAGATCGGAGCTGGATTAACGGTCCGATTTGAGATCGAAGCTGGATTGACAGTCCAATTAGAGATCAAAATTGGATAGACGGTTCGATTGTCGATTGGAGATCGGAGCTGGATAGAAGGTTCGATTGGAGATCGGAGTAGGATAGACGGTCCGATTGGAGATCGGAGCTGGATGGACGGTCCGATTGGAGATCAGAGCTGGATAGACGGTTCGATTGGAGATCGAAGCTGGATAGATGGTCCGTTTAGAGATCAGACCTGGATTGACGGTCCGATTGGAGATCGGAGCTGGATTGACGGTCTGATTGGAGATCGGAGCTGGATAGACAGTCTGATTGGAGATCAGAGCTGGATAGACGGTTCGGTTGGAGATCGAAGCTAGATTGACTGTCTGATTGGAGATCGGAGCTGGATTGACTATCTGATTGGAGATCAAAGCTAGATAGATAGTCCGATTGGAGATCGGAGCTAGATAGATGGTCCGATTGGAGATCGGAGCTAGATAGATGGTCCGATTGCAGATCAGAGATGGATTAGAGTATCGATATTGGGGATCAGATTTGGGTTTATCGATATTGGGGATCGGATTTAGATTGGAAGCCTGGTATAGGTACCGGGGTTAGCTTGATTGACAGTTTTGTTCTCCCACAGTGTTCGTATTGGGGTAAGGAAAATTTCGAGTGTCTACAGCAATTAATAAACATCAGTTGAAAGAAATATATGTTTTCTTTGAGGTATACTTCTACAACGAATTAATAGTTGTGAAGCCATTTGAAACAATTATGAATAACTTATCAAACCATTTATATTTTTTAAACGACATAGTGACTATAAATGTTGTGCGGTCACTAGGCCATGAACCATTATTTACAAGTTTGAAAAGGTTTGTACAAAAATTCATCTGCAAACCAACTGACTTACGGGCATGTTGGGTGATCAGCCCGTTATGCCCTGTATTGATCAACATTACATGCTAGAACGACATTCGCATTCATCATAACTGCCTTTGGCGCATAAAAATTTCCCAATTTTTGGATGTTCATACTCAGTCTGGAGTCCGAACCAAAGCAATTTTGTTGGACGACTCTATCATAATCAATAATATTCAATGAAATATTTTAAACTACGTCAAGTCGAGTCAAATATCTTATACAGCTTTTAAACCATGTATATATACCAAGATTCAATAGTATGCATCAAAACTTGTTATATCAAAGAATTTTGAGTTTATAAATACTTTCTTAAATACAATAACTTATACAAGTGAGGACACTTGCATAACCAAAGTTAGTATGCAAAGCACTGAACAAATTTGATTCTATATGAATCACATGAAAACCATATTGAGATACTTATAATCAGTAAACGAATCGAATGAAATTCGAGAATTTGCTTGAATATAAATAAATTAAGGATACTTGATCAAAAAAAGATCCATTGCATAAAATAAATGCAAAGGTTCAGATACTTGCTCAATAAAAGAGTATCCTACTTGCCTTGATCGCTGCTTACTGTTACACAATTTAGTTTAATCTTTTATGAAAAGACCTATCATTAATAAGAGTGATCTCTCTATTTAATTAATTTGCCTCTTAATCTCATTAGGATTAATTGAGAGTACCAATATTAAATTAATTCCTAAATTCCTTTAGAAATTAAAATAATAATAATTGTAATAATATTAATAAGACTCCTCTTATTAATTTATATTTAATATTTCCAAAATATTAAATAATAAATATTAAGCTATTTAATTTATTCTATCACCATAGATTAAATTAATTACACTTAACATATTATTATGATTATACCATTAACTTCTTACATAATTATTCTTCCTTTTATGGTGTGACTCTTTAGGTTCTCCATATTAAATCGGTTATGAATAAATCAATTAGAACAATCCTAATATTATTTAAATAAATAAATTAAACTAATAATCTATTTAAATAAATAATATTTATTCTACAATATGGATAAGTCTCCCTAGCGATCAACGACTTTCTAGATAATATAGATTTTAACATTAATCATAAAAGAACCTGTGAGTAAATAGTTACCGTACAATTCAATCCTTCCACCATACAATGTCCCAATTAAATATAAGACATGGAATTACCGTCAAGTCTTATTTTATTTAATTATATGTATTTCGATCAGAAAATGCATAACTCCAAATAATAAAAATTAGAAACTCCTTTCTAATTTCATTTTTGCCTTGGCCAAGGACTACTGGGTTGTCATTTAATGAAACACATGACATATCTCTTCTTTTACTATAAGTGGTAGATTCTTTAGTGATCATTCATTATCTTCATATGTAACTTATTACACCCAAGCATACCCTTTGATATACCCTAAGGGTCTTAAGGAATAAGTCAAAGTATAATTCATTACACACAAGATACTAACATTGTAGGAGGGTAAAATTATCTTTTCAAATCAATCTCGGTCTCAATACCTGGCCAACGAATCAATCCCGGTCTCAATACCGGGCCGTTCAATCAACCCCGGTCTTAATATCGGGCTGCCAAATCAACCCCGGTCTCAATACTAGGCCGTCAAATCAACCCCGGTCTCAACCCGAGAGGTACAGGTCAACCCCGATCTCAACCAGGGAGGTACAGGTCAGCCCCGGTCTAAACCTGGGAGGTACAGGTCAGCCCCAATTTTAGCTCGTGAGGTACGAGTCAGCCTCGGTCTCAACCCGGGAAAAATAGGTCAGCCCCGGTCTCAACCTGGGAAGTCAGGTCAACTTTAGAAACAATCCTGAAGCATCACAACATCTCCAGAGGAAAACTTGGAAGGACCAAGTAAGCCTCGGAGACGACACTAAGGACGAACAGACTCGAATGGAATCCAAACCATGGAAACAACCCCAGGAAGTCTGCCGAAGGCCATGCTGACATTGAGGGAAACCCCGGGAGGGGCAAAATTGTTATTTTACCAACTTAAAGCCAATTCGACCTAACTCAAGCCGAATTGATGCCATTATGGTAAGAACGAACCATAACAATGATGCCGAGTGGAAACAACGCACGACAGCTCAACGGACAAACTGCGAGGATTCAAAGATCCGGTTATGAACCCGTCTTTCTGGACTCGGAAAAGGTTTTCTCCCATTTCATTATTACGCGCTCGGCTAGGGCTTTTCTCGAAAGGTACAACACGCCTCAAATGAACGCTACGATCAAAAGCTAAAAAGATTTGAATCGGAACCTCACATTGCTTGGAGTGCACGTACTTCGAGATGATGGGATCCCGCCAAGGGGCCTCTGCCACGTGGAGTCGCAGGTGGACCTGCGATAGCCGCAGGTTGACCCGCTTTTCCTAGGTCTATAAATATGAGCTCACCCCCAGCTCATTTAATAATTTTAAAAACGCTTTGAACCCCTGTCTGTTAGGTTTTCCAGCCATTTTCTTGTCTTCCAAACCCAAATTTGGACGTTTAAAGCCTACGATTTGGCAAAAAGCCCGTGTTGCAGTCAATTGTAAGTATTTTTACGATCAGCAAGTTTATATTATTTCATTACGCTGTTATATACTTGCATATCATGTTTTGTTTTCTAAATATGCCCGGAACTTAGTTCCGTGGCCGTTTTTGTTAACTTTTGGTATATTTTAGTATCTAAACACATTTTCTGGCATTTTTACAACTCGGATTGACAATTCGTGACTGCTAACAACTTTTATACACTTGCATCTTCGTTATTAGCAACTTCATCGGACTTGGTTATCTTCTAAGTCCGGGTTTGGTTTTTTTTTTATATATATTTAACTATATATATACTAACATTTCAATTCTGTCAAGCCCTGATGTCAAATCTGTGGTAGTTTATTGCTTATATATATATATATAGATATATATATGCACCCTTCATCGGACTGGGTTATCTTCCTAGTCCCAATTTGACTATTTTTTTTATCTATATTTAACTATAATATATATATATATATATATATATATATTTACATTCTAGTTCTCCCTGGATCATCCTGTGGCCTTTTTACTGCTTATATATATATATTTATTTATTTATTTTTTCCGTCCGGGCCTCGGAGTGAAAACCCACCGCCCTTTACTGCTTTTATACATATATATATTTCCATTCTGTCAAGCCTGGAACATTCTGTGGCTTTTCTATAGCTTATATATATATATATATATATATATTTATTTATTCCAGTCCGGGCATCAGAGTGCAAACCTCTCGCCCTTTAAAGCTTTCGTATATATATAATTATATATATGTGCCCTTTAAAGCTTTCGTATATATATAATTATATATATATATATATATATATATATATATTACTTTACTCATTACAATTAAATTGCTGCTTTAATATTCAGTTGATATGAATCGACACTGACATTTCTGCGGGCAAATTAGATTTCTTTAAATCTCGCAAACTCTAGCTTTCAAACGTTTCAAAACAGGTCCAGACAGAACCGGGAAGCTAGAATGGCTGAGATTTATTTAAATCTAGCATTTTTTTTTCTAGTTTCAGTTATGAAAGCAACCTCGCGTCCCTTAGATCGCTATCTAGTGGGAACGAGATGCTTCGGCCATGTGTGAGCCTGGATTTACTGATGAATCCTTGGTTCTGGCGACATCGGGATGTAGATATATATTTTCTGTGCATATTTTTTGAGCTGTGCAGGTTTATTGGCTTCCTTATGTGAGCCTAGGAATCGTGGGATTAATGATCAAACTGATCAGAAATCTGATTCCCATGATGGACAAACTCCGCTTTACAAATGGTCCCTACCAGTTTTTCTATAAAAAAATGTACATACAAAAGACCTTAAAATAGTTATCGGGATTTAAGGTCTCAATATAGTGAAAATATAGTTTGTCGTGTCAGAGTCACTCCGATGGCTGTCATGCCCATGAGAAGACTGACACTTGTATTTATTTTTCTGATCGAGGATGCTTCGCAGCCCGACAATCACCATTCAAATTGAGCCTTAAGGCTGAAAAGATAAAACTGAAGTATCGATATGCTTCAATTCTTATGTTAGCGTAAGGGTTTGAAAACCTTCTTTCAAAACATCATTTTAATAATCTTATCAAAAAGTGAAGCTTTTGCAAATCAAATCAAAGACTTTTATTTGCAAATCAAATCAAACCCTTCGTATATAGGTTCAACGATGCATAAACATACTTTCAATCAAACATAGGCCCAATTTCTTCCAGCATACATACACAGCTTGCAGATTTAAAAGGAAAATATTGAAAAGATGCGGTACCATGTTTACACGGGAGTTGTGGGATGCCTAACACCTTCCCCACACTTAACCAAGCCCTCGAACTCAAACTTCGGTTTCAAAGATTAAGTTTCAACAGTGTCCAACAGTTGGGCCTCTTTTCAAACAAAACTCGGTTGAGTTGGTACAACCATTTCAAATCTACCAACTGGCGACTCTGTAAAACATTCAATCATCGACATGATACATGTTGGCCTTTTCCTAAAAAACCTTTCAAAACCTTTTTCACAATAAAAAACTAAGGGTAGACATAACTTAGGAAGGGAGAAAGATCCGGGTTATAACCCGACCCGCGGATGTTTTTCCAGACGTCGACAGGTGGAGACTCTGCTGGGGACAATAGAGGGCTTAGGCTGCATTCAAATCTTTTCAAAAATTTCACTTTCACATCTGCGTATGTGTGAACACTGCGTCTTGTCATTTAATGAATGCGTGAATGCTGCGTCTTTACATTGAATGAATGTGAATGAATGCTTCCCTGCTATTTTACTGCTTCTCACCTATATTAGTACTTCGCACCTATGTCATCATATGCATAACGGTGATGCACGATGTATGTGAATGTATGTTGTGTGATTCCTCCACCAAGAGGCAAATCCGTCAGTGATAAGTAATGTCTTCGAGGGAGAATAAGTCTTCGGGGCTCATGAAAAAGCACCACTCAGATTCGCTCTAGTTGAAAGATCGGATTAATTTCCCCTCTAGTAGATTGCGATGATCTATGGACCTTCATACCGAAAAAGTCGCGAGAGTAGCCTAAGATAGGTCAGCCTCTGATTAACCAAATCCGATGGGAGGCTTCTTCATGCCTTCCTCTTTCAATTCAATGTCAAGTTTTCAATTCCAAATGTATAGGAGCACAATGTAAATATCATAATAAAATTTTACATTCCTTGTTATATACATCATGTCATCCTGTCATCAGAACAACTGACCTTTGTTTTGCAGGATATGATTAAAAAACCACAAAAACACATCATAGCATGCATCCTATCCCTCCCTACCTCATAAAATTAACACGCCTACATTTTGTTGTAGGTGAACATTTTTTCATGTCACTAGATCTAAGTCTAAGAAAGCACTAAGTCCATCCACGGATATGACTTCAAGTGCTTAGCCAGAACCCACCCCTATATCTAGGGAAGAGTTTGAAGGACTGGAGAACCAGATAGCCGAATTAGCCAATTTCCTGATAGAACAAAGTAAAGCTCTTAAAAGGAAGCAAGCCCAAGCTTGCACAGAACCAGGAACACCTGGTGGTAGTGGTGGCAGTCAAGAGACCGAAAAGACAGATACTCAGATTCCTGGACTACAAAACCAGGACACAACTAATAAAATACCTGAAATCACCACCCTCAACAAAGAACAGGAAGTTGGTGACATTCTGAAAAAAGTACAACAGATGGAAGAAACCATCTGGTTTATCAAAGGGACTGGGGCATTTGGCAGTGTCAATTATTCTGACTTATGCATTTTCCCTAGGGCTCGTTATCCCAAAAAATTTAGAACTCCTAATTTTGAGAAATACAATGGATTGGGAGACCCCTACACTCACTTTAAAGTATTCATTGGAGACCTCGGATCCTATGCAGAGGACGAGAAACTCCAGATGCAGTTATTTTAGAAGAGTCTGACCGGAGAGGCTAGAGCCTGGTACGCCCGTCTAGCCAACTCCAAAATTCACAATTGGGAAGAGTTGGCCCAATGATTTCCTCAGTCAATATAGTTTCCAATCTAAGCTGGCTCCAGACAGATACCAGATAACCAAAATCAAGAAATAATGTACTGAGTCATTCTGAGAATATGCTGAATGATGGAGACGGGTTGTAGCACAAGTCACCCATTCCATGACTGAGTCTGAGATAGTTATAACCTTCATCGATATTCAAGATGCTCCATATTACGAGAGGGTCCTAGCAGGCATAGGAAACCGATTCTCTGAGATGATCAAGCACGAAGAGATGGCCGAAATGGGGCTAAAATCTGGGAAGATAAAGGACATGACTGCCTTGGAAGCTGTTGCCGAACTTATCTAGTTCAAAAATCACGGGAGTAACCCACGGAGGGTACATAAGAAGAAAGATGAAGAAGTGTCCTTAGTATTAAAAGGACAAAATCCAAGGGGTGATTCAAGTAATATGCCCATTCAAAGGAGGAATTATACCTCTTTTCAAGCTCCTGCACAGCCTTCAAACCCTCCTATTTTAGAAGACTAAGGAGGTCAGATGTCGGAGAACATTCACCCCATTAGGGGATTCACTCGAGAATGTGATGAAATTGTTAACCGCACAGAAAAAGATTGTGCAACTTCTTCCACCAACCAACACCGTGGGGCATAATTTTGACCCAAGCAAGAAGTGTGCCTACTATTCCGGAGCTCTGGGACATGAAACACAAGACTGTTGGTCGCTCAAGCACAAAATTCAAGACTTGATTGACAACGGAGAGATTGTGGTAACAAAGCCCGAGCAACCGCACGTGCAAGATAATCCCCTCCCTCAGCACAAAGAGAAAAATGTCAACATGATCAACGCAGGAAATAGAGAAGGATTAAATACCTCCGTTATATAGGAGAGTCGACTCCATCTAGCAACAACAGCCCAGACAGTTAGGAAGTCTTAGAAAGGTGATTTTTGATAGAGTAGGAGATTAGGTCTATCAAGGAATAAATTGAACAATTAGCAGAATTGGTCGTATACCAACATCAGATCACCAGACAGATGATGAACAAGACCAACCAATCTGATGCAAATCCTCCCACACTGGAGATTAGTCCCATCCCCATGAGGGATCACTACCGATCTCATGAGCATGAATCCAGGGCCGACAATATGGCCAAAGAGGAAAATTTCCAAGCTGGTAGGAAATTCGCCTTTTAAAGTAATTTCACCAACCTGAACCAGCCGATGAAGGAAATCCTCTAGATGTTAATCAAAGAGGGAATGGTTACAGATTTATTACCTCCATTAAACCCGTGATCCAGGAAATGCAAGACTGACCAAACTTGTCAGTAGCACTCCAATGCACCCGGCCGTGATACTGAGGATTACTGGGCACTTCGTAACCTGATTTAGAATATGATTGAAAGCTGTGAATTGATAAGAGGGAATCGGGATTATAGCCTCCCAGATGAGGAAAATCTCTTTATTCCCACTGCGTGGAATCAGGATACCGTGGCTGTTATTTCTTGTGATAAGGCGTCATCTCTCACACCTTTAGTACTAACAGGAAAGGGGTCCAAGAAACACAAAATCCTGTGAAAGTGGCGCACCCAAGACTTTAATATTGCCCTTCAGACCTCAGTATATAGTTATCAGTCTGAAGAGGGTCCCATAGAACTACAGGAATAACGAAGGTTCCACCTCAAACAACATTGCCATTATACCGAAGGATAATCCATTGTACCTGCCTCAGCGGGTGATCAAATCAGTCATCAAAGCCAAAGAAAAGGTGGCTGAAGAAAAAATCAAAGAGTTCCTCAACAAAATAGGACACAATGAAATCCGGGTGGTACAAAGTTTGAAGGATGCACCCAAGCAAATATCCCTCCTTGATCTAGTCCTATCATCAGTGGAGCATCATGACATTCTAATGAAAGTACTGGAAGAAGCTCATCTGCCATATATCGTGGATGTCGAGAAATTCTGGCACGTGGTAGAACACAATTTCAATAGCAATGTGATATCTTTCACTGATGATGATATACCTACAAAAGGGACGGGTCATCGTAAGTCATTACACATAGCAGTGATGTCTTTCGGTTATGTGATCGGAGGTGTGCTCATAGATGGATGATCATCCCTCAACATTTATCCCTATGATACCTTGGATAGAATGAAGATTAACCCGAACAGGATCAAAACCAGCCATGTGGTCATCTGAGCTTTCGATGGATCTCGTCGACAAGCTATGGGTGAAATAGAGCTTCCTCTGGAGATTGGTCCGCATACTTTCTATGTGTCCTTTCAGGTTCTCAACATCGCCACTTGATGAAACTTGTTGCTGGGCAGGCTATGGATCCACATGGCAGGGGAAGTGCCATCCACCCTCCATCAATAACTCAAATACATTGTCAACGGCAATCTAATCACGGTGAATGCCGACTCGGAATACCCTGTCTGCATACAGGGAGACATGCCAGTGATCAGCCTAGATGCATGGATTGAACCTGCTAGTTTTCAAGCCTTGGAGGTGAGCGATACTCAATATCTTCCAGTTGGGGCACCAGCCTTGAAGCATAAAGTCTCCCTTGAAGTGATGATAGTAGGCCAAGATATGGTATCTTTGGGTTTCCAATTTGGAAAAGGGTTAGGGAAGAACCAACAAGGTATGGCAAATCTAGTCCAAATCCCAAGCCAGACAGGGAGAGCCGAATTGGGTTATTCATCCGGGTCAAGCAGTCGGAATCCATATAAGCACCCGAAGGCTCATGCTTCCACCATACTACTGCCAAACCTTACTGATGCTGGCTTTGTAAAACCAATGAGGAAGATCCCCGCTGTGATATCAGTCATGTTGTTTCCTCCAATCATACCGGTCGGTGAAAGAAAATCCATAAAGCCTGATGCGATAGCAGAAAGGGAAAAGAAAAGATCATGTACTAAAGAAAAGACCCATTTGCTAACATGCGGGTTATGATAAACTACGAGGGTATGACTGATGAGATCCCAGACAGTGAGGACAAGGGTCAGATTCAAATTCCTCGAATCAAGAAAGGAAAAGGGGGCTGTTCAAAGAAAAACCTCGGCCCTATTGTAAAGGATGTCTCAGTCATTATCCGAGACGAGGCAGATGAGCACAATTCCATGATCCTCCCTGTTCATAAGGATCTAACCCTGGAATATGCTGTCATTTACTGCTTACTTTTGATGCACAACTGTAGCGGTAACTTTTGTCATGCTTTTCCAAATGCTTTGTATATTTAAGCAGTTGCATATATTAAAGCGAAAGCATTTTTTTTTAGGACTCTTGAGTTGGATTTATTCGTCACTGCTGATGAGATGCCAACCTATCACAGTGACTATAACTTTGATGTAGAACTGAACTTCGACTTGATGGAAATTAATCAAAAGGAGTAAGATGACTATGAGGTGCCCGAGAAGATCAAAGAATGGGTTGAAGATAAGCCCAAACTGAATCTCGACCAGACCACCAATATCAATATAGGAACCTCCGAAAACATCAAAGAAATCCAGATAGGCCTAGACCTCACACAAGATCAAAAAACCGACCTGATCGAACTCCTAACACAGTTCCAAGATGAGTTCGCATGGTCACACGAAGACATGATTGGCCTATCAACTGATATTGTCATCCATCGAATGCCCATCAAAGATGGATTCAAGCCAGTCAAGCAGAAGCTCAGGCGTTTGAAACTTGAATGGAGTCTAAAAGTCAAAGAAGAGGTCGTTAAACAATTCAAAGCCGGTATCATTGTGGTATCAACATAACCAGAGTGGCTATCAAGCATAGTTCCCATACCTAAACCCGGAGAGAAGGTTCAAGTATGCGTGGATTACCGGGATTTGAACAAAGCCTGCCTCAAGGATAATTTCCCAGTACCTTTTATCCACATCTTGATAGACAACACGACATAGTACGACATGTATTCTTTTGTGGACTACTTTGCTGGTTACCACCAGATCATGGTTGCTAAAGAGGACAAGGAAAAAATATATTTCATCACTCCCTGGGGAACCTTCTGCTACAGACGACTATCCTTCGGCCTCATCAATACTGGTGCTACATATCAGCGAGCCATAATGGCCCTGTTTCATGACATGATGCACAAGGAGATAGAGGTTTATGTGGACGACATCATCATCAAATCCCGGAGGGAGGATGATCACCTTAACCTATCTCAGGAAGCTGTTCAACAGGTTCCGTAAGTACAACCTCAAGCTAAATCCCGCCAAGTGTGCTTTTGTGGTCAAATCAGGTAAGTTGTTAGGATTCCTGGTGAGTAATCGAGGCATCAAGCTAGACCCTGCCAAGATCAAAGCCATCACTAAGATGCCAATATCTCGAATAGAGAAGGAGATACACGATTTCCTGAGAAGGATCAATTTCATAAGCAGGTTTATTTCCCAGCTCACAACAACCTGTGAACCCATCTTTAAGCTACTAAGGAAGAATTCCTCCACCAAATGGAATGAGGATTGTCAGAAAGCCTTCCTTGCTATCAAGAAGTAGCTAATCGAAGCACCAGTATTGGTACCACCAAGGGATGGAGTTCCCTTGTTTATGTACCTATCTGTCAATGCCAATGCAATGGGCTGTATGCTGGGATAGGAATATGATAGTAGCAAGGAGAGAGTCATCTACTACATCAGCAAAAGATTCAGTAGTGGTGAACAAAAGTACACCCTGATCGAAAAGACGTGTTGTACGTTAGCATGGGCCGCAATGAGGTTACAATATTACCTCCATAGGCACACGACCTACCTCATATCCCGCATGGATCCACTGAAGTACGTATTCAATAAGTCAATGTTTGAATTGTCGACTGTCCAAATGGTAGTTGATCCTACAACAGTTCGACATTGTCTACATGACTCAGAAGTCCATCAAAGGTCAAGGCATTGCAGGTCAATTAGCCGAAGCACCATCAGGAGGGTTTTAACCTCTAGAGACTTATTTCCCGGATGATGGGATTATGATAATTTAACAACTCCAACAAGAGAATACAGTCCAACCATGGAAAATGTATTTCGATGGAGCGGTAAACATGGAGGGTGCCGGAGCTGGGGCAGTCCTTATCTCTGGAACAGGAGAACAATATCCTGTGGCTACCAAACTGTAATTTGGCAACACCAGCAACACAACCGAGTATGAAGGCTGCATAATGGGGATGAAGTTAGCCCAATCCATGGGTATCAAACATTTACTAGTCTTCGGAGACTCTGAATTAGTTATCAGACAAACCACTAGGGTATATTATGCTTTAGAATTTAACTTAAAGCATTTAAAAGACATTATAGACCTTGCTTGAACAATAAGTTAAGATCACAATAATTAAATCATAAACTTTAATTAAGTACTTGTCCGTTGCAGAAATAAAAGAACAATCTTAATACAATGAATATTTAAATTTAAAGAACTTGTATATAATTAACGAGTTCAGGGATAAAAAACTTGGCTCAAGCGCAAACTACAATTACTATCACGTTCTTTAACAAATCCTACACATATATATACTTAACCACAATAATCTAAATTAGTTAATACGTAACTAATTCACATAATTAGTTAACCCATCTAGGTTAACTCATTTTTTTTAATCAATTAATTACACATAATTAATCACATCACATAGTCATATTACATGCTCGCATAATTAAATCAAATAATAATTATGTACTTCATATTAATTATATCATAATTAAATGAATTATAATTTAAACATTTACTTTACTTATAATTACTCAAATTATAATCACATTTTAATTAAATTATAATTAAACAAATCATAATTTATAATTAATCAACTACATCATGCATAATTAAATAATTTAAAATTCATAATTATCAAATAATAATTTAAGGTTCACAACCTTCTTTCTTTTCTATTTTGAAATAGTCAATATTCATATCAATAATATGTTATTGCAACTTGATACACATGATCATTATAGTTGAAACAATTCAACTTGGGTTTTTTTAAAAAAACTTTGAACAAGCGACTAAAGTGCATTGCCTTTGCTCCGGTCCTGGCGCAGCTGCGCTACCTTAAGCCTTGGCACCAGCGTAGCTGTGCTGGTGTTCAATTCTGAAAAACTCAGCAGGCGCAGCTGCGCCGTTTCTGCCTTTGTTACCGGCGCAGCTGCACCAGAATGCGGACAAAAATAGTGCAGTCGGCACTCTGCTTCACTACTTTTCCCCAACACGCCAACAATCGACAATTCACAGCAACTCAAACAACATAAGGCATACACATGCAACAATACATATGTATAACATGATTATAATCACAGAAATCATCTAAGCAACAAGATCCAAAGGTTTTAGAAATCTAATTTTGCTATTTTCATAAAACTCATACTTTTAACAAAATAATTCATTATAAATTCAATTCTCCATCGATTCCATTTATAATACATACATTGTTTTCATTATTGAAGATAGTATCATATAAAATTCTAAATTTGCAATTTAACACAAAAGTAACTCCTTAATATTCATTCTCAAACTCAATTAAAACATGAAAATTTCATAAGAACACAAATTCTCCGTTTAAAACATGTTTTTACAACAATTTCATTTCTGAAAATCGTTTTTAGCACATAATTTAATTATAAATAGTTTATGAATACCTTAAACATATGAAATCATGTTTACATCACTTTCATAAAAACCTTTTTTGGCAGAGAATGAAATACGAAGGACATATAAACTGAACTCTAAAAATACAAGGTTAGAGATTATAGATTATACCCTTTTTAGTTCTAGAGGAAGAAGATAAGTATGGTGACTTCTTTTGATTTAGCAAAGTTCCCCCTTCTTCTTTTTTCTTTCTTTATTTTCTTCTCTGACTTCTCTATATTCTTTTATCTCTTCTCTAACACTGATATTCTTCTAACACTAACGTAAAACTATATACGTATACTAATTGATATAGGATATAAATATAATATATAACTGATAATTAACTCACCTAATAACTACATCAGTTATAAAATTTTGAAAATCAAAAGACACTAGGGCTTGTTTGGCAAAACCACTTAATTTAGAAAAACGGCTTTTTGATAGTTAGGGCCCTGTTTGGCAAAAACCTTTTAAAACAAAAGTAAGGGCCTCATTTGGTAAAACAAATTTAAAAACTCCTTTCTTTACTTTAATAAATCCTTTAACACATAGTTTAAATATTACCCTTTAATTAATTAAATCTTTAATATTTTTATTTAATTATTTAAAAGCTAACATCAATTAATCACATAAAATGCCACATAACAAATTATAATTACTCGCTAATTATAATTTCATGTTACAATTATCACATAACTTCATCTAATTTAATTATCTCAATTAAATTAGAACTATACTATAAAATCAATATACATCAATTAAATAAAATATTAAATATCCATTTAATTAATATATAACACTTAATTAAATCTGTCCACAAAATCACATAATTTATTTATTTAACTCAATAGATAAATCACATAAAATATTTATTTAATTCAATAAATATTTAAAATTAGTATATAAATTCTCATTCGTTACAATCTTCCTTCCTTAAAAGGATTCTGTCCCCAAAATCACACAATAAAAAAAACTCATATGTTACATTCTTCCCCCTTTAAAAAGATTATGTCCCCATAATCATCATATAAGGGGTTACACAAATAATTAAGCAAATAATTAGGGGTACAATTTCATCATTACATTTTCGAGTTCCCACATAGCTTCTTCAGCACTGTGGTTCCTCCAGATTACCTTAACAGAAGGTATCACTTTATTTTTAAGTACTTGTTCTTTTCTATCAACTATTTGAACAGGCACTTCTTCGTATTTTAAGTCTTTATCAAATTGTTAAGGCTCCTATTCTATTACATGCTTGTAGTCGTGCTTGTACGGTCTCAACATAAAAATGTGGAAGACGTTGTGTATATTATCTAGCGCCGTAGGTAACGCCACCTCGTAAGCCACTTCGCCAACTTTTCGTAGTACCTCGAAAGGTCCAATAAATCAGGGACTCGGCTACCCCTTCTTGCCGAATCGAATCTTTCCCTTCCAGGGAGATACCTTCTGGAAAACGAAACTTCCTTGTAAGAATTTTCGATTCTGTCGATGTTGATCGGCATATTTCTTCTATATGTCTTGAGCAGCAACTAGTCTCATTCTGATCAGCTTCACGATTTTGGCAGTTTGTTGTACCAGTTACCGGTCCCAATAGTTGACGTTCACCGACTTCATCCCAGCATAATGGGGTTCTGCATTTCTTACCGTATAACGCTTCGTAAGGTGGCATGCCGATACTCGCATGATGACTATTGTTGTAGAAGAACTCCACCAATGGTAGATGATCATCCCAGCTTCCTTTGAAGTCCATAATGCAAGCTCTCAGCATATCCTCTTGCGTCTGAATCGTTCTCTAGCATTCTTCATCATGAAGTTGTGCCTCTTTCACATTGTCTACCAGAGTAGAACCAGTAGTTACTTGAAACAGTATCTCATCTGATTCCTTCTGATACTTCACTTCAAGTTCCAATCTAGCCATTTCTTCTATCAACTGATCCTGATCAGTTAACATGTTTAGCTTCTCCCGACCCTTTCTGCTCAAGGCGTCGGCGACGACGTTGGCTTTACCCGGATGGTAAAGTATCTCGCAGTCGTAATCCTTGATCAGTTCCAACCATCTCATTTGGCGCATGTTCAAATCCTTCTGGGTGAAGATATACTTCAGACTCTTGTGATTTGTGTATATCTCACACTTCTCTCCATATAAGTAGTGTCTCCATATCTTTAGAGCAAACACTACTACCTCCAATTCTAAATCGTTAGTTGGATAGCCTTTCTCGTAATCCTTCAGCTAACGTGATGCAAAGGCAATGACTTTTCGTCTTTGCATCAGGACACAGCTTAATCCCCTATGTGAGGCATTACTATATACCACGAAATTCCCGGTACTATCCGGCAAAGACAATACAGGCGCAGTACTCAACCTCTTCTTCAATTCCTGAAAACTTTCCTCACACTTTTCTGTCCAAATAAACTTAACCGTTTTACGAGTCAAATTCGTCAACGGAGCTGCGATCTTGGAAAAGACTTGGATAAATCTCCGGTAATAACCCGCCAATCCTATGAAACTCCTCACTTCGGACGGTGTTTTCGGCTGATCCCAATTCATTACAGCCTCAACCTTCGATGGATCTACCGAAATTCCATCCTTGTTGATCACGTGGCCAAGAAATTGCACACGTTCCAACCAGAATTCGCATTTTGAGAATTTTGCATAAAGCTTTTCTCGTCTCAGCAATTCTAAGGTTAATGTTAAATATTCGGCGTGTTCCTCCTCAGTTTTGGAATAAACCAGGATGTCATCTATGAACACTACCACGAACTTATCTAGGAATGGCTTAAACACCCTATTCATTATGTCCATAAATGCAGCTGGGGCATTCGTTAGACCAAATGACATCACCAAGAACTCGTAATGTCCATACCGAGTCCTAAAAGCCATCTTCGGTACATCTTCCCTTCTCACCTTCAACTGATGATACGCACTTCTCAAATTAATTTTTGAGAAATACCTAGCATCCTTCAGTTGATCGAACAAGTCATCAATATTAGGTAAAGGATACCTATTCTTGATCGTAACTTTGTTTAACTCCCTATAATTAATGCAAAGCTGCATCGATTCATCCTTTTTCTTCACGAATAAAACAGGCGCTCTCCACGGTGAAACGCTCGACTGAATATACTTCTTGTCCAGTAATTCTTGTAGTTGAACCATCAGTTCCTTTATCTCGATCGGAGCCATTTGGTACGGAGCTTTTGAAATCGGAGCAGTTCCCGGCGCTAAGTCGATCACGAACTTTATCTCTCTATCTGGCGGAAGTCGTGGAAAATCGTCAAGAAATACGTCCACAAACTCCCTAACCACTTCTATCTCTTCTATCTTCGAGCTCTCCTTACATATATCTACTATGTAGGCTAGATATCCTACACAGCCCCGTGTCAAAAGTTTTTTGGCTTGCATAACCGTCAGACAACTCGCTTGTCTAGGCGATTTGCTACCATAGAACACTAACTTCGATGGAGTCGTAAGGTTTATTGACTTGCGGTTGATTTGCAAGTGCTCCCATCAACAAGTTGACCAACTGCTGAACCGAATTGGGATTCGGCTCATCGTTATTATTATTGTTATTGTTCGTTGATCCCTCTGGGTTTTGTCATGTATGTCTTCTTCTAGGAGGCATTTTTTGTTAAGAAATATTCTTATTAGCTCCCTTACTTATTTCTTAATTATTCCAGTTCAACATTAAACATTTAAATAATTCAGTTCACACAGAACACATAACACGTCAATAAACTTCTTTTATTTATCATAGTTTTTTTAAAACATAACATAAATAGCATTTCTGCCATTTACATTCTCTTTCCTTAACTGAAAAAGTTACAGGATTACATTATTAACTTATCCCATTATTATCTCAACTCTGGGATTTACATTTATTTATTACATAAAGAAATACATAAATAAAGACTCTACTGTCTAGGCATGTTAAGACGTCGCATAGCCTTTTTGCGTTCTTCCTCCATCACACAAAACACCGTTCTTCGGTCCACCACGTACCATGGTAAAACTTGGAACTGAGTGAGGTAATAAAAGACACGATCCTGTGCTCTATCTATAGCCGTGTGGAAAGCGTATTCTATTTCCCTCAGTTTGACCCTCTTGGCTTCAGCCTCGTCTTCAGCTCGATCAGCTCGTTGAGTAGCCCTCAAGCTTGTCTCCTCCGCTCTAGGTCGCTTTGTTGACTCATCCTGGATGTCGTGCTTCAGCTTTGCTAGTTCAGCCCATGCTTCGTCTCTATCACTCTTTGCGTGAATTAGATCCCACTTCACGTTTCCTAGTTATTGTTAGCTCAAATTAATGGGAATCAATCCCATAGTTGATTATTACTAATTCTAACCATTGTGGTTATCTAAATATTTAAGGATTTACATATTCATCATTCAAGTTCTTTTAATCCTTCTTTATGAAATCATAGTTTAGGTCAATTACCTTCGAAGGTTCTATTATTAAGTTCTTCATTTACTCAATCATGGTTCCATCATTCTTATTATTAAGAATTTATAGTCCACTATCACCAACCTTATAACTTTATAATACTTAAATTCTCCACACTTCTCTATTAATATCAATATAAGAAAGATGGAAGATGAAACTTTAGGTAGGTATACCTTGTGAAGTTCTTGGTGAGTTCCTTAAGTTATGAGGATAACTTAACTCTTGCACTTCTCTTGCTTAGGTTTTCTTTTCTATCTCTCTCAAATTATTTTTCAATTCAAACAACCAACAAATGATCAAAGAGGGTCTCTATTTATAGGCTTGGGAAGACTTAGGGTATTATAGTCTTTTAGGCCCAAACCTCCTTAATCTAGCTTTGGTCCCAAGTTTGACCACCTCCTCTTCTTTACTTAGCCACCAAGTTGATGACCTCATGCCCATGACATCATGCTTGTGACCTCACACACCTAATGACTCATCACTTGGTATGCCCTTATGGGTTTAACCCACCCATTGACCCATTGGTTCGACCCGCGGGTTCTATATTTAACTATAATTCCATTTAATCTTATTGGCTTCGTATAAAATTCATATTATACATTGCACCAATTCTCGCATTCACTACGTACTATACTCGTATAATAACTCGTATTATACTTGCATTCATATCGTATAATAATCATTATTATTATACATAACCCATAGTTCATAGGTTTAACTCTCCCTAACCCTTAAGGTTATAAGTCCCCAGGCGAAAACTTCGTGAGTCATAACTGGAATTTTTTTGGATATTCCATCTCGTCATCAAATCTTATCATTACGTATTTCTCGAAATTTTAAAATTCATTCCCGATCAGAAATCGATGAATAGTGATTTCTTGGAAATTTCTCAAAAAATCTTGGTTTTCGTTTTGAAAATTCATATGATTTAATTCTAGCACGAAGCCAGAATACTAACCATATTCACATCTTTTAGGTTATAAAACGACCGAGAATTAGCTCACTCACTTGAATAAACATTTAATATGATTTCATTCAAATAAGCAAGATAAAAATTCCTTTTTATAACGTCTAAATTTCTCGAACGTTACAATCTCCCCTCCTTATAGGAATTTGTCCTCAGAATTACAATACAAGTTAGTTAAATAAATAGGGATATATCCTCCTCATTTTATCTTCGAGTTCCCACGTTGCTTCCTCGGCATTGTGGTTCCTCCATATCACCTTTACTGAAGGTATAACTTTATTTCGTAAAACTTGTTCTTTCCTATGGATTACTGAATAGGAACTTCTTCATACGTCAAGTTTTTCTCAATCTAAATAGGTTTATACTCAATTACTGCTTGCAATCAAGCTTATAGGGACGTAACACCGATACATGAAACACGTTATGGATATGCCCCAACTCTGGAGGTAATGCTAATGCATAAGCCACCTCACCTACCCTCCTTAAAATCTAGAAAGGTCCTATAAACCTAGGACTTAACTTTTCATTCTTCCCGAAATGTATCTTTCCTTTCCAGGGTGACACCTTCAGGAACGAATATGAACCAACTTCGAATTCTCTATTCTTCCGATGTGGATCGGCATATTTCTTTTGTCTGTCTTAAGCTGCTACTAGTCAAATTCGTATCAACTTAACCACTTCCACCGTTTGCTGTACCATTTTAGGTCCCAACATTCGACGCTTTCCCACTTCATCCCAACACAGAGGAGTTCTACACTTCCGGCCATAAAACGCTTCGTAAGGCGGCATGCCTATACTAGCGTGAAAACTGTTGTTGTAGGCGAACTCTACTAATGGTAGATGATCATCCCAACTACCCTTGAAATCCATAATGCAAGACCTTAACATGTCTTCTAGGGTTTGAATTATCCTTTCGCTTTGTATATCCGTCTGTGGATGATACGCCATGCTCAACCTCAGCTGTGTGCCCATCTGCTCTTGCAAACTCTTCCAGAAGTTTTATGTGAATCGCGGGTCGCGATCTGACACAATCAAAACTGGTACTCCATGTCTCGAGACAATCTCCCGGACATAAAGCTTAGCTAACTGATCTATGTTATACTTGATTTTTATCGCCAAGAAATGAGCCGCTTTTGTCAAACGATCCACTATTACCTAAATAACGTCATATCCTTTCTGTGTCGTGGGAAGTCCTACCACAAAGTCCATCGTGATATGCTCCCACTTCCATTTCAGAATTTCCAATGACTGTAACAAACCACTGGGTCGTTGATGTTCGGCCTTAACTTTTTGACAAGTTAAGCAGCTACTAACATACTTTGCTATCTCCCTCATTATATTGGACCAACATAAATGATGTCGAAGGTCTTGATACATCTTGGTACTACCAGGATGAATCGAGTAACTCGAGTGATGAGCTTCATCCATTATCTCCTCTTTTAATTCAGGTTTACACGGAACCCAAATTCGTTATTCAAATCTTAATAACTCTTCGTTATCAAGACTATACTTATCATTCGTATTGTCCGCAATTTTCTTCTTAATCTTAACGCACTCCTCGCTGCTGAGTTGTACTTCCTTTATCTTTTCTGCAATAGTAGGCTGAACCACCATTGCAAACATCTTCTCACCCTTCTCCACTTGTACAACGGACCTCTATTTCCATTCTGGCCATTTCTGTTATAAAGTCCTCCTGAGTTGTTAACATTAACAACTTCTCCCGACCTTTCCTACTTAAAGCATCGGCTACTACGTTTGCTTTTTTTGGGTGATACAGGATTTCGCAATCATAATCCTTTATCAACTCCAACCATCTACGCTGCCTCATGTTTAATTCCTTCTAAGTTAAGATATACTTTAGACTTTTATGGTCTGTGTAAATTTCACACTTCTCCCCGTACAGGTAATGCCTCCAAATCTTTAAGGTGAAAACCACTGCGGCAAGTTCAAGGTCATGAGTAGGATAATTCCCCATATACTCCTTCAATTGCCTAGATGCATATGCGATAACCTTGCCATGCTGCAAAAGCACGCAACCTAGTCCTTTATGTGACGCATCACTATATACTATGAAATTTCTCATCTCATCTGATAGGGACAATACCGGTGCTTAACTTAACCTTTTCTTCAGTTCTTGAAAACTATCTTCACAATTCTCCATCCACACTTACTTAACCATCTTCTGAGTCAAATTTGTTAATGGAGTAGCTAACTTCGAGAAGTCCTGTATGAACCTCCGATAGTACCCCGCTAACCCTAAGAAGCTCCGCACCTCAGTTGGCATTTTCGGTTGTTCCCAGTTCATTACGGATTCCACCTTAGCTGGATCCACTGAGACCCTGTCTTTATTGATAACGTGACCCAAAAACTTCACACTTTCTAACCAAAATTCACACTTAATGAACTTCGCATATAACATCTACTTTCTTAGTGCTTCCAACACTAATCTCAAATGTTTAGCGTGATCCTCTTTTGTCTTAGAATAGACTAGTATATCGTCGATGAACACCACAACGAACTTGTCTAAATATTGTTTGAACACCCTGTTCATCATGTCCATGAATGCGGCTGGCATATTCATCAACCCAAATGACATTACTAGGAACTCATAATAGCTGTAACGAGTCCTAAATGCTGTTTTAGGTACATCTTCACTTCTCAACTACAACTAGTGATACCCCGTCCGTAGATCTATCTTGGAAAAACATTTTGCCCCTTTCAACTGATCAAAAAGATCAACGATCCTGGGCAATGGGTACTTATTTTTGATCGTCAACTTGTTCAACTCCCGATAGTCGATACATAACCTTAACGATCCATCTTTTTTCTTTACAAATAATACCGGCGCTCCCCATGGAGAGACACTTGGTTGAAAGTACTTTTTATCCAACAGTTCTTGCAACTGAATCATTACCTCCTTTAGTTCCACTGGTGCCATAGGATATGGTGCCTTTGAAACTGGTGTGGTTCCCGGCGCAAGGTCTATAACAAACTTAATTTCCCTATCAGGTGGAAGACCTGGTAAGTCATTCGAAAATACATCCGAATACTCATTGACTACCGGTATCTGTTCCAATATCGCTCCCACTCGCTGGGTATCAACAACATGGCACATGTAACCTTCACATCCTTTCCTCAACAACCTTCTGGCTTGTGTCATGGTTAGACCACAAGAGCGTCCCGGTGCTTTACTACCGTAGAACACTACCTTGGGTTTCTTAGAAATTCAAAGGTTTACCCTTTTATTTTGGCAATCGATGATCGCCCCATGGTTCATCAACCAGTCCATTCTGAGAATTACATCGAATTCTCCCAATTTTATCAGTATAAGATCTACCAATAACTTGTTACCTCTAATCTCTACACAACACTCACTATGAATGAAGTCAATAGGAATTAATTCCTCATTTGCTACCTTAACGCTCAAAGGTATTACAAGCTTTTCAGGAAATAACCTTAATCGTTTAGCAAAATCACATGCTATAAATGAACAAGTAGCACCCGAATCAAAAAGCACATATGCATTCACATCGTTGACCGGGATAATACCTGCTACCACATCACTCGATGCCATAACATCTTGGACCGTCATATTAAAAGTATGGGCCATTGGCTTAACCGATTGTACGGGTCCACTAATTGCTAACTTAGGCCCGCTAGCTCCCTTCACACCATTTTCCCCTTCTTCGGACAGTTTCGTGCAAGGTAATCTGGGGATCCACACGTAAAGCATACTGGACTCTTTTTCAGGCTAGGATAATTAGACGAGAAGTGTCCTTCTTGTCCACAGTTATAACACACCGACTTCCCTTGGAGGCAAACTCCCAAATGAGCCTTACCACAAGTCTTGCACGGCTTGAACTTTCGCTTAGGATCTCCTTTCCTTTCCCCGGTATTCCCTCCCGGAAACACCTTTCTCTTTGGCTAGCTTACCACCACATTTGTATTCTCTGGCCTGACGCTTCCGTCACCCTTACTCTTATTCTTCCTTTCCTTCTAGTATAGGCTTAAGGCCTCACTACCTCTTTCGGCTATTATAGCCTTCTCTAGCACTGTTCCAAAGATTTCACTCTGGAACACTGAAATTCGGTTATAGAGCAAAGGATTCAACCCTAGCTTAAACCTTTTTGCCCTTCTGGCTTCGGTTTCAACTTGGTGTGGCGCAAATCTGGCTAGTTCATTGAACATAGCAGCATATTGGGGAACAGTCATATCCCCCTATTTTAACTCTAGGAATTGAACTTCCATCTTACTCTGCATGCTAATAAGGAAATAGTTCTCGAAGAATATCTTTTTGAACTGTTCCTATGTAGCGTCAACTAATTTGGCCCTACTCTGGTTTGCCTCCCAGCAGCTGTTAGCCTCTCCTTTCATCATATAAGTGGCGAAAGGAATCTTTTGTTCCTCCCTGACATTCGTTATCACGAATTCCTTCTCAACTTCCTTTACCCAAGCTTGGGCAGCTATAGGATCCGTAGTTCCTTTAAACTCCGGAGGACCTATGCCTTTAAAATCCTTAATGGTAGTTCCAATTACTACTCCCGAATTTATTCTAACCCCTCCTCCAGCCCCTTTAAAGGCTGCAGTCATAAGATTTACAAATTCTTGCATTGGGGTATGCGAAACTCCATCTTCTTCCACATTAAGTGGCTCAGCTTGGCGAGTGCGTTGCTGTCTCTTTGGTGGAATTTTCCTGTTAACGTAAATAAAGTTTCATTATTATTTACTTCTTTCTATTGGTTAGTATCCATGAAAAATAATAACACAACCTCATTGCCAAGTATTTCAAGAAACTGCTTATAATAAAATACTTCTTCATTACATGGCCATAACCCTTTACAACTATCCCGCTATTTGTTATCAAAAGTTGGGATTACAAAAGACTACCCTTTAACTATACAAAAGAGGGTTTTACGTCCATTCTAACTTTACTGCTATTTACAATGTACAACTATTAGACTACATCTGCCTCACGATATTCGCATAGTCCACCTTCGCCATACTGGCCACTATGTCTCGACTAATGGTATACCGGGTCTGGCCTTGCTCCACCGGATATCCTGCAATTTGGTGCTGGAAATCCTCATACGAACTCCTATGGATATAGGACATCCGACTTATCTTTTTCTTTTTAGTCAGAAGCTCAGTCTTAAGTTCTTGGACCTCAAGTTTTAGGTCTCGAACTTTATCCTTTGAGAGCACCTTCTCATCATGCTCTTGCTCCCAGAGAACCTCCATGTCTTCCCTGTCCTCTACAACGTCGTCGACTACTGTTTTGAGGTCACGGACCTCTTTTCTTAGTTGGACATTCTTGTCCAGGATTGTCATGAATAAAGCCTTCATGGATTCCTCGGGTGACATCTCCTCCTCTGTAGGTACTACCGGATCAATTGTTATCATCTCTACATCCTCTGACATACCCTCAAATATAGTGTCATAATCAAAGTTATCTTCAAAAGGATCCTCCTCCTCTGTATCTGACCCATCTAGTATCACTAATGGCACCTCGGCTTCTAGCATTGGTTCCACATCTATGTAGTTGATACACACTTCACTTAGCAACTGTAGTTCTTTATCTGAGTTCATAATTCTTGTTATCTACAATAAGGCAAATAACTTGATTAGTACACAATCACAATATTAAAAACACATAACACATTTAATATGTTTATGGTTAATTTCTTTATTAGGACTTTACTTAATTCTAACTTCTCTCCCCAAGGTTATGGCTTAAGGTTTTCTGTCCTTAAGTTTTATAACCTAAGGCTTTGACACCAACCTGTGACGCCCATAAATCTGGGTACCTTCACCCAGGATATGGTACTCCACTGTACAACTATCTACTTATACATTCAACTAAATAATTCAATAGATTGTATAAGTTCAACTAACAATTCGTTACAACTTCCTTCCCAAAATCTTATTAACCTATACATACATCCAGTGTCATAATATTCTTTATTACAACCAAATACTATGCTATTACAACAATAGTTAAGAATTCATCTTGGATTTGCCTTTGTCGCTACCAGAGCTTTTGGTCCGACTGCTATTAGCTGAAAACATATGATTTTAAGCAAGGATGAGCATAACTGGCTTAGCAAGTCTAATAATTTACGTTGCAACCACGAAATCAATAATCATATGTCTTGTCTTCGATAACTGTACAACAGTTATGAAGAAATAGGAATAAACAAAATAAAGTTTTTTTTAATTCCTTTAAACTTCCTTCTTAAGGACATGAAGTCACTTACGAGCACGTCCAGGTGATCAGCCTATAGTACTCTGCTTTGATCAACACTACTTTTGTAAATGTTTTCACGTTTACATGGCAACGAAATGCCTAGTTGAATTAACAACCATAAAACCTTTGTGTATTCATACTCAGGTTTTCATTCAGAATTTGTACCAAATAAATTGGCATAGGATAGCTCAGCAATAATACTTTGAAGGATTTATGACAATCAATCAAGGTACTGTACATACTCGCCTAGCCGAAATAATTGGCATCGACTAAACAATAATAATTCATGCATAAGATATCATGCACAATGTCAACTTGTCCAACCATAACATATAGACAAGAGTTTAAGAAAGCTTGCATAACACAACATTAATGCAAGAGTTAGAAAACTTGCATCATGTAAATCTTGAACAAGGTTAGAAACACTTGCCTTTGCACCTATACCTCTACGTAGTCTACTCAGTCTTTAGCACGTCTACAAAGTATAGTACATAGTATATCAATTAGTAATCATAGTTGATATACACTGTATTTTCCTAACTCCTCCTTCTTACATAACTTAAACGAATTGTTATCTAATTAACATTTGTTCAAGTTGTTTAATGTTCATTAACTCAATCTTGGTTAACGTTTCTAAAACTTAAGTTCAATTACGTTTGTTCAACGTTTAACTCTCATAAACATTGATTAAACATATTGTTTAAAGCTTACATTACATCACTTGCTAACCCCTTAATTGATATGCAAAAGGTTAAGTACTTACTAGCAATGTCAGAATTTTCTGCCTTGCTGGCGCTGCGGCGCCAGATTTTCCTCTTGGAGTGGCGCTGTGGCGCTACCCCTCCAGAGATTTCTCCCCGGAATGGCGCTGCGACGCCTTTTTAAGCCTATTGGGTGGCGTTGCGGCGCTACCCCTGCAACTCAAAAAAAATTCTAAGTCTTTGAAAATTCTGAAATTCCTAAGCTCGTAACGTAACTGTTATAACTCGTAATAGGCTCGTTCCAAAGCTAAAAGTTTATAAATGACATACTCTACCATCCTATCAATTCAAAATTCATTTCTGAATCCGTCGGCGAGAAATTCGCCGATTAGTCTATTTTTACATTTTCGTTAAACGTTCGTGAACATTGGACGCTCAATTTTTCGTTTTAAGTCAAAATTGATCCGTTCTTGTTCTCGCAAGTCTTATTTACCTAAATACACGTGTTGTAATTGAAAACCATAATTTTCAACACACACGACGACTTTTGACTTCTAATCCGAGAAAAATACGTTTTCGACGATTATTGTCTAATCGCGTATCTTCCACAAAATCTTCGTTCTTCGTTATTATTAGCTCAAATCAATGGGAATCAATCCCATAGTTGATTATTACTAATTCTAACCATTGTGGTTATCTATATTCAATTATTTACATGTTCATCATTTAAGTTCTTTTAATCCTTTTTTATGAAATCATAGTTTAGGTCAATTACCTTCTAAGGTTCTATTATTAAGTTCTTCATTTACTCAATCATGGTTCCATAATTCTTATTATTAAAAATTTATAAAGGGCGAAGTGTGCAAAAATAGTATAAAGGGCGATGGGTTTTCACGCCGGTGCCCGGACTGAATTGAAATATATATATATATATATATATATATATATATATATATATTGACATAAATGTAGTCAACCAAGACTGATACGAGGACCAGTGATGGTGAAAATCGCTCATATATGCGTAAATATATATAAAAGCGGTAAACTACCTCGGATTTGACATCCGGGCTTGACAGAATTGAAATGTTAGTATATATATAATTAAATATATACAAAAAGGGCCAAACCTGAACTGGGAAGATAACCCAATCCGGCGAAGTTTCCAGAACGTGTGTGCTAGTACATTGAAGCTGCTGGAGCTGACGGATCGTCAATCCGAGTTGTAGAATTGCCAGAAAATTAATTTATGTACAAAATTATACCAAATTTTGACAAAAATGGCCACAGAACTAAGTTCCGGGTATTTTAAAAAACGAAACTTAACGTGCAAGTGTATAAAAGTATGAAGAAGTAATATTCACTTTTTGATTCTGAAAATACTTACAATGGACTGCTACATGGGCTTTTTGCCAAATCGCAGGCTCTATACGACCAAATCTATCGGTTAGTTTCTGAAATATGGTAGTATATGGGTATATCTACGTGTTAGAGTGAAAATATTTGGGTTTGGAAGAGGTGTAAAAGTCAAAAAATTGAACTGCCAGAGCTTCGCTGCGTTTTTCGATTCTTGAAAATGAGGGGGGGGGGGTGGCCTCATATTTATAGACCAGGGAGGCTCCACTCTACCAGCTGCTGCCGTAGGTAGAGGTCGAAGTCGAAGTCAAAACTTTCTAACTAGGTGCACTCCGGACAACGCACAGTCGAAGTCGAAACTTTCTATTTTTTGATCGAAGCGTCCATTTGAGGCGTGCGATACCTTTTCTGAAAGCCCTTGCCGAGAGTGTTGTAATGACATGGTATAAAAAAATTTTCGGGTCCCAGAAGACGGGTTCATAACCAGGTCTTCGATTCCCTGCAGTTTGTCTGTTGAGCTGTCTTGCGTCATTTACACTCGGGATCGTCGTTATGATTCATTTTGACTTCGATGACATCAATTCGGCTTGAGTTTGACCGAATCGACTGAGAGTTGATAAAATGATTTTTTTGCCCCTCACGGGGTGGTCCTTGGTGGATCTGGCTTCCCAGGGTTATCTTTGGGGCTGAATTGCACTTCCCGGATTGTACTTCCTGGGCTGAGACCGGGGATGACTTGACACGTCCTAGGTTGATGTCAAAGTTGGCCTGTACCTCCTGGGTTAATTTCAGGGCTGACTGACGGCCAGATATTGAGATCAGAGTTGATCGGTACCTCTCGGGTTGATGCCGGGGCTGACTTGTACCTCTCAGATTGCCGCCGAGGCTGATTTGAAGGTCTGATATTGAGATCGGGGTTTGACTGACGGACCGATCGGAGATCAAAGCTGGATAGACTGTCCGATTAGAGATCGTGCTGGATTGGCGGTCTGATTGGAGATCGGAGCTGGATAGACGGTCCGATTGGAGATCGGAGCTGGATAGATGATCCAATTAGAGATCGGAGATGGATTGACGTTTTGATTGGAGATCGGAGCTGGATAGATGCTCTGATTGGAGATCGGAGCTAGATAGAGGGTATGATTGGAGATCAGAGTTGGATTGACGGTCCGCTTGGAGATGGAGCTGGATTGATGGTTCAATTGGAGATCGGAGCTGGATTGACGGTCTGATTAGATATTAGAGCTGGATTGATTGTCTGATTAGAGATCGGAGCTAGATTGATGGTCTGATTGGAGATCGGAGTTGGATTGACGGTCCGATTGGAGATCGTAGCTAGATAGACGGTTTGATTGGAGATCGGAGCTGGATAGACGGTCCGATTGGAGATCGTAGCTGGATGGATGGTCCAATTGGAGATTGGAGCTGGATTAACTGTCCAATTAGAGATCGGAGCTGGATAGACGGTCCGATTGGAGATCGGAGATAGATAGATGGTCCGATTAGAGATCGGAGCTAGATTAACTGTCTGCTTGGAGATCGGAGCTAGATATATGGTCCGATTGGAGATCGGAGCTAGATAGATGGTCCGATTAGTTATCGGAGATGGATTAGAGTATCGATATTGGGGATCGGATTTGGGTTTACCGATATTGGGGATCAGATTTAGATTGGAAGCCTGGAATAGGTACCGGAGTTGGCTTGATTGACAATTTTATCCTCCCACAGTGTTCGTATTGGGGAAAGGAAAATTTTGAGTGTCTACAGTAGTTAATAAACATTAGTTGAAAGAAATAGATATTTTCTTTGAGGTATACTTTTATAACGAATCAATAGTTGTGAAGCCATTTGAAACAATTCTGAATAACTTATCAAACCATTTACATTTTTTAAACGAAATGTTGAGTGGTCACTAGACCATGGACCATTATTTACAAGTTTGAAAAGGTTTGTACAAAAATTCATCTGCAAACCAACTGACTTACGGGCACGTTGGGTGATCAGCCCGTTATGCCCTGTATTGATCAACATTACATGCTAGAACGACATTCGCATTCATCATAACTGCCTTTGGCGCATAAAAATTTCCCAATTTTGGGATGTTCATACTCAGTCTGGAGTCCGAATGAAAGAAATTTAGTTAGACGACTCTATCATAATCAATAATATTTTTCTGTACATATTTAAGTTGTGCAAGTTTTATTGGCTTTTCTTTGTGAGCCTAGGAATCGTGGAATTCATGATCAAACTAATCAGATTCTGATTCCCACGATGGATAAACTCCACTTTACAGATGTACCATGCCAGTTTTTCGGTAAAATGTACATCCGAAAGACCTTAAAACGGTTATCCGGATTTAAGGTCTCAATATAATGAGAATAATGGCTTGTCGTGTTAGAGTCCCTCCGATGGCTATCATGCCCATGAGGAGACCAACACTTGTATATATGTTTGTGGTCAAGGATGCTTCGCAGCCCAACAATCACCATTTAAATTGAGCCTTAAGGCTAAAAAAAATAAAACGGAAGGGTTGACATACTTCAATTTCTATGTTAGCGTAAGGGTTTGAAAAGTTGCTTTCAATAATTCTTGTCTAAAAGAGAGACATTTGCAAATCAAATCAAACCCTTCGTATATAGGTTGAACGAAGCTTGTCCATGCTTTCAATCAATCAAACATAGGCCCAATTTTCTCCAAGCATTCACACACACACACACACACGTTGCAGATTTTAAAGGAAAATATTGAAAAGATGTGGTACCGTGTTTTACACGGGAGTTGTGGGGTGCCTAACACCTTCCCCACACTTAACCAAACCCCCGAACTCGAAACTTCGGTTTCAAAGATCAAGTTTCTACAATGTCCAGCAAATTGGGCCTCCTTTCAAACAAAACTCGATTGAGTTGGTACAACCTATTTCAGAACTACCAACTGGTGACTCTGTAAAATGTTCAAATTATCGACATGATACATGTTGGTCTTTTCCTAAAAAACCCTTCAAAGCCATTTTTATAATTAAAAGAATAAGGGAAGACAAACTTAGGAAAAGAGAGAAAGATCCGAGTTTAACCCGACCCGAATTTTATCAGCCAACGTCGACACCAGACACAGTTCGTGTTGATGCCGGCTTGTCAGTGTAGGTTTCAACTATAATATATATACTATGTTCAATTAGAATGATATTATTATGTGATTAATAAATTAAAATATTCCATATAAATTTTGTATTCTAGTATTATGGATCCTGTCGCTAAGGCGACCGTACACGCCATATGCGTGGCGCATCTCCTGACTGGCTGCATGCGATTTAGCTAGTACGCGCATTACGATGTTGACTTTATGGTGACAGTGTTGTGCGAGTTTCACGTAAGTCGAATTACATATATTAAATCAAGGTCCAAGTTATTTACATATTGTTCAAATAAATAATTATACGTACATTATGTCCGTTTGATAGAGGTATTATAGATATGAGGCCATCAGTCGCCGACAATATCAGATGCAGCATGGGTTGCTATGTGTATGTACTGGGATGATGCTGCCTTCAAGACCAAGTCCGAGCAGATGAAGAAGAATCAAGGCCAGCTACGGGTTGTACATAGTTCTGGCTCGCAGTCGTTTCAGGAGGTTAAGTCAATATGTATTTATATTTAGTTTAGTTTAATATTAAACTACATCTATAGTAAAGTAAGGTGATATTAATTAATGTATGATTTAGGCTATGCAGATTAGCTTGGGCCAACCTCCTACTATGATGGAGTTTTGGGATACGCCGAAGGAGTCAACTTCGGGGTCGACGATGTTTCCAGCAGCACTAGTTATACGGGTAATATATTTACTATAATAATTATTATTTAGGATCATATTACGTAATTTATATGATTATACCAAGTTAACTAGCATGTACATATATTAAATTATAGGACCGGTTTGAGAAGCTCCGATGCTACGTATAGCTGAGTTGCAGACTGCTAAAGGCGATGCTGAAACGTTAGATTCCATCATCCCTCCGCCCGAGATTAGTTTATCTCAGGATGAGGAGACGACTCTTTAGGTTGCGTCTCAGGATCCTCCCACTAGCACTACCGGCTGGTATCGAGTGCTGGGGTTGCCGAGGATACCATCTTATACACTACCTCGAGGTATAATATTTTTTTTCTTGTTTATGAATAAAGTGAACTTATAATATTATTCAAATTATATTTATTTTTGTAGGCTCTAGCCAGCGTCTGTGTCCAAGAGCCCTCGTGGGACTATCACATACGGGCGCTGGCTTAGACGATGCTATGTGGGCATGGTTTTCGACTATTTTCTCTGGGTTGGCTTCGAGGTTTGAACCCAGTCAATTTTGTTCGTCCTTAGGGTTGACTCCAAGGTTGACTTGGTCTCCCAAGGTTGTCTCTGGGGATGATGTGATGCTTCGGGGTTGTCTCCTAAGTTAACTTGGCTTCCCAGTTTTGTCGCCGAGGTTCCTATACCTCCCGGGTTGTGACCAGGGCTTGACTTGACATTCCGGTGTTGTCGTCGGGGTTGAGTTTGATCTCCTGGTGCTGTCGCAGGTGTTTCTGTACCTCCTAGGTTGTGATCGGGGCTCAACTTTACATCTCGGCGTTCTCGTCGGGGTTGAGTTTGATCTCCTGGTATTATCGTCGGGGTTCCTGTACCTCCCGGGTTGTGGCCGGGGCTTGACTTGACATCCCGGTGTTGTCGCCGGGGTTGAGTTTGATCTCCCAGTATTATCGCCGGGGTTGAGATTTGTTTTGAACTTCCAATGTCGTCTCTGGAAGGTAAAAGACGGTTTTTCCCTCCTGCAGGGTTAGTAACAGGAATGCAAAATTTTGAGTGTCTACAAATGTCCCTCTTTATCATGTTTATGCAATGCAATGGAATTAACAGGATAAAGATTGCTAGACACTAGAAATATGACATATGCAAATGTAATGCAGTGCATGGTGTGATATGTTATGAATGTTATATACCTTCGTGGTGATGGGTTTATCACTGACTGTTTATGCTATTTTCTACTAGGGATAACGTTATCTATGATAGCCCTTAGTGAATTCTTTTGCCGTCTACTCGAATGATAGCCTGTAAAATCTTGATCATCACTGAATCTTTCTCGATGCTACACTAGTTCATAGTCAATGGTTTATCATGTCAGTTAATAATCATCAGTGGGGAAGATTTTCTCTTGGCCGATGCTATTGGACATTTCTGAACTCAAAGTTAGGTTTGTTACCAACGCCTCGTGTCTCCAAATCAACTTTCTGACTTTTCATCCGCTGGGGATATTCTTTTTATGATGATTGACCTCATTGGAGATTCCCGATGCCTATCCTGATGATAGCTTATATCGATCTACATCATCGGATCTTTCCCGATACTACGTTGGAGTTTTTGCCAACGATTTGAGTTGTTGTTCGGTTGATGCCTACCCGAATGGTAGTTTACCACAGTCTATTGATCTTGACTTAATTCCTACTCAAATGCTAGTTTGCATGGTTTGACCATCACCGAACCTTCTCAGTGGTCCCACTGGGGATTTGTATAACAAATTCCGTCATCTGTCCTCTGCAAGGATAAACTTAAATAATGTCTTCATCACCGGCTCATTCTAGATGCCTGGCTGGAGTTGTCGCCAACGGCTTGCCACGTCAGACCATATGACCTTCGTTGAAGTAGCCTTCAACGGCTTCATCACCGGATCGCTGCTGATGCTTCGTTACGGTTGTCGCCAACGGCTGGAATGTCATTCATTCTGACCCTATTTAAGGTAGCCTTCAACGGCTTCATCACCGGATCGTTCCCAATGATTCGTTGGAGTTGTCGCTAACGGCTGATAGTGTCAAACCCTCTGACCTTCGCTGAAGTTGCCATTGCAAAATAATAAACATATATTGTTCATTACAATAAAGTCTTATAACAATATCCCAAGGTCTATTTCCTTAACTAAAATATACCTTACTTAGTTACATATAGCAGCACAAAAAGTTTACAAAATTCTTAACATAATGTAACATAATACCTAATCATTCATATTAACTATTCCTGAACTTTTTCCTTGCCCTTTTCCTTCTTGGACGACTCTGGCTTAGCTGAAACAAGTGTCATGATATAGCAAGGGTAAGCAACTAATTTTCTTAGCAAGTTTAAATACAAAGGAGATATATCATGATTAGAAAAAAATTTGCTTTCAATGTTCAATAAGATAAATCGATTGTGAAAGAACATGATTTAAATCTCGATAATTGAATATTCGAATAATTGAATAACAGATGTTGAGTGGTTTGAAATAACTATGAACATATACTAAGGATGTCAGTATTTAAACTGGTCCTTTTAATAAGATTTGGTAATCAAAGGTATCAGCCTTTCATACCTGGTGAAATATGTAGAATCACTCAATATACTAGCAACAATTATATTCCAATAATGCTTTAATCAAACTGTTCTTTTCCTCAGTCAAGAATCCTTACCAAATCAATTGGTTAGGAACAACTTTCAAAACATATTTGGTTTAATAAATTTAAACATGCTTGATCTAGCTGATATAACTAGCATAGATCCATATCATAAATAATTCATGAACGAAAGAACTTTAACCAATTCACAGTTCATTAATAATAGAACAAGAATTCAATTGCACAAAGTGCGAATATCAACAATCATTATAGATGTGAATAATTAACAATAATTATTTACTAACATGCTTTGAAATATAACTCAAGTTTGAGTTAGAGAACTTGCCTCAATCGCAGTCTACTTCTATGCAATTTACTTTACTTCTTAGAGAAAAGGCCTATAATTGATCTTTTAATTAGTCATACCATATGCCCACTTATAATCTTATTATCTTATATTAAATTATCTAACATTCAATCACATAGTTAAGTATTAGACATTACATTAAAGTCTTAGTATTTCTATCATACCTTGATAATCATTTAATCACTTCATAACTTATACTCTTACTTTATAAGTTTTTCCTTTTATATAATCTAATAAACTTGATAGCAATCCAGCAAACCGAATATACTAATCCAGCAAAACAGATAGCAATTCAGCAAACCGAATAAACTATTCTAGCAAACCATAATCAAATCCAGCAAACCGAATTCAAATTCAGCAACCCGAATTCAAATCCAACAACCTGGATTCTTCTTTTCAGCAGACTACATACATAATATAGTTTATTGAATATCCAATTCAACAAACCATATTTAAAATAATTTAATTCTCTATATTAGTCATTTAAATCTTCCTTTTTAATATTATTCTTTATTTAATAATATTTTAAGTTAATGTTATTAACCTTTTAATAACATTTTAGTCTAATATTAATAATATATTAATCTAATGTTATTAGTCATTTAATAACATTTTAATCATTTATTAAATTAATAAACAATTTATTTTAATTATTTACTTTTTATTAATTAATTCCTTAAGCATTCTAAAATGCCATAAACATAATAACTCCTCACAAATGACCAAAATCCTCATCAAAAATCTGTATAAACTATATTTAAGGGTCTTAAGTCAGAAAATCTTATTTTTCATATTCTTCACATCACATATTTAATTTAATTCATTTGTCTATATATTATCATTTATATAAAAAATAGCAAAACATCTCTAAAATAATTTCTTTTCTGGAAAGCAACTATATATAATCTCCTCATTAAATTATATTTTTTCTGAAATTTTTAAAATCAATTTACTATATTTAAATAGTCTAAAACTGCCAAATATTGCAACATTTATCATAAATCGAGATTAGATCCAAAATTTCTGAAATTTTCAGGGTATACACTTTTAGTAAAAATTTCATAATGGTTAGAGTTAACTACATAGAGTTATTTGGGTATATTTTTGACATTAGTCATTGTCCGTAAAATCCATAACTCTCATTACACATGGCCAAAAATTCTCAAATTTTCACAAAATTTACATAACTTCTCATATTATCTCTCCAAATTTTCCCAGAATTTGTAAAGTAGAAAAAGATGATGAAAAAGCCCTCGTAGCTGACTGATTAGCAAGCTATTTTTATTTTTCGTTCACTACTCAGACTGTTTTGACTAAAACCAACCCCACGACTTTTAAACACGTCATTTTTGAGTGCTACCACTTGGTTTTACTAGTTAACCCATATATCTAGTACCCATCTTTGACAGATCGTAAAAAGAAGGTGTAGATTTAAATTAATAGGTGATAAAAGTGAGAGAATGCTAGGGTTTTCTAACTTTCTAGAAACCTAGTTTCTTTTCTTTTCTTTTGATCAACTTTCTAACACTTAAATAAGTTAGATCCATACTTGAATCCATAGAAAACATATAGATTAAGAGTTTTAAACCTCAAAATCATAAACCCCATATTCCATTAAACTATTAAAAGAAATGAAAATAAAGATTATAAATTAGATTTATACCTTATTTTAGGAGCTACTTTTCTTTTCTTTCCAATATAAGTAATGAATCTTGGATGCATAAGGATCAAGTTCTTCTTATGTTAGTCCTTCTCTTCCCCACCAAATTTCCTCTCTCTTTCATGCCTCTTTCTTTCTTTTGTTCTTGTTAGTAAGGAAAGAAATGAGATAAAAGACATGTAAGATTAGATTTTTGTTTGAATAAAAATTTATAGATATATTGTATATATCTACAAACTTTACACCCACATTCTTGCTTTCTCTCTCTCTCTCTCTCTCTCTCTCTCTTCTCTCTCTCTCGTCATTTTAGTTATTTCTTGCAAGTTTAAACAAAAGTGTTGGTCCCATAAACAAGTGACACCTAAACCAAAGTTGTTCACCTACTAAAGTGATATAATCATTATATACATCACCCTTTTTTTCTCCTCCCCATGTCCGGCCACATGGCCCTCTTATCCTCTCCTCCTCTCCATTTTTATTTTCTTTTATGCTTTATTTACTTTATTCAATGACTAAAATAACCCTCTTCAAGTGGGCTAAGATTGGGTTCTTTTATTTAATCCTTTGGGCTTTCAATTTACTTAGTTTGGCTACTAATTAAAATGAACTTGAGCCTCCATAACCAACTAATTGTGCTACTAGTATACTTGTCATTTACATCTGATATTGGGCTAGTTTAACAATTTAGTTGCTCTTAAATTCAATTATCTACAAGTTCAATGCTTAAATAAATAATTGGATTTGCTTAAATTAGTTACTTTTCTTTGTCCATTAAATCTATTATCACTTGAACTAATACTCATTATTATTGATATTTACACATTCTCATCAATCAATAATGTTAATTAATTTACATAACCCAATTAGACTTACTATATTCAAGTAAATTGAATATATGATTAGTGTTCAATACCTTAATCAAATTCCTGGATTATTAAAATACATAGGTTAGTCCAATAATTTAATTACCTCATTAGTGAGACTTCCTTTAAATACTCGTAGCACACTAGTCACATAATCACTTAATCACCTAGTTATCCACAATATATATCACAGATTTATCAATATCATTGAGAGTTGTCGTTTACACTCCAAAAATAACCTCACTTTCACTTTACAAATTCAAACAATTAGCACAGTAGTAAGCAAGGATCGATCCCACAGAGAGTGATTTATTTTATATTTATCCTATGATTTCTAATTAAAGGGGATTTTGAATTGATTAACTAAATTAACAAGAATAAACTAATAAGAATTAACAATGAATAAAAAGCTTCAGTTCTTCAGTTCAGTATCACTTTTTCACAATTATGGAGTATTCAAGTTTTATAGTATTTACCCTTCAATGAAACTATTAGCCCTAGATAGCAACAAGCTCTGCTACCCGAAATTCTCCTTAGATCATCACTGTATGAAACAAGCTCTTCACCAGATTCTAACTGTAATACAACCTAGAACAAGCTCTCTAGATTTAATATGACAAAAGCATTAAGAAATAGATAATTAGGCTAATCCAAGCGACAAACACATAAGCTCGATTTGTTTAATTTGTTTCATGATAACCTTAGCAATACACAAAAGCTTGTACACAATTAGTATCACTAATTTGCTACTTGTGATGAAGACATATATCAATTACACGTTATACCAATCTTAATCTAGCAGATGATATCAATTCACTAATTTAATCCTGCAGAAACCAAATTAGTAGATTGAATAACATACAAGAAGTTAAAGTAGATTATCAGAATAAATCTTATGCAAGAAGAAATAAATAAAGTAAACTTGATCAAACCGTTAATTATGAAAAAGGTTCAACATCCCTTCAGAACTGAATTGAAAGTATTAGCCCATGTCTTCAATGTTGTACATGATAGAATATAGAATATGACTGAATGGTAGAATGAATAATTACATCTATTTATAGTGCTAGACAAAGTCCTAAATCCTGTAAGAACTAGAAATCCAAATCCTAAAAGAAATTACAAATCATAGTTACTTTCCATAAAGAAATAGAATCTAATAAGAAAATAAAATCTCAGTCCAAATCAATCCTAATTCTAATAGAAATATCAATCCAAATCTATGTAGAAAGATGCCAAAATCTGCTTTTAGAAACTTTCCAAAAATTCAAGATTTCTAAATTTTCTGTTTCTCTTCAATTCAGCTCCAAATCAACTTGTTTCCATCCTTTTAGTTTTAATTCACCTGAAAATAATAAACAACTTATTAAGCTCAAATACACATGAAACATGCAATAAAACCAAATGTAAAGAAATAAAAAATCATGAATATTGTGCACTTATCAAATTTTAATAATTAATAAATATATTTATTTACAATGTGATTTAGAATTCTTGGTTATTACATTGACCTTCTCCTTCTTCTTAGTTGCTAAAAGCTTGATCCAAGCTAGCTCTTTCTTCTTCTTCTCCTTCCAAGGCCTGGCCATCTCTCTCTCTTTCTCTCTAACTTTTATTTTCTCTTTCTCTCTCCTTCTCTCTCTCGTTCTTGCTTTCTTTCTCTCTCTTTCTCTCTCTAGAAATTGAATTGGGTGAAAATGAAATGAACGATACTTAGATTTTTGATTATATAAAACCTAGTTTACAATTCTTATAAGTTGGTCATCTAACATAAGTCTATTATGGTCAATCCCATTAACTTTCAAAGCTTGCAAAACACCCCTTAGCATATTCTTAGCATATTCTTGGCATATTCTTGGAATATACTTTATTCCCTAGAATATCTCTTTTGATATTTTATTATTTTCAACTTATAGGTTTTTACCCATAAGGTTTTCTAAATTCGTATTATTCTCCCTTAACTTTTGTAATTCACCTTCATACTTCATTAAGTTAGCAAAATGTCCATTTTGCCCTTTCATACAATTGATTAGGGTTTAATTCCCGAACTAAGTTAGTTACCCGATTTCTTTCTAGTTAGATTCTCTAACTTTTTTGGTTATGTTTTTATAATCTGCTCGGTTAGCTGAAGATCTGACTTTCAATTTAAAAAATCTGATTTTGCCAATGTTCCTCTTTTCACAAGAAACACTATGTCATAATTCAAAAAATCAAAAAAATGAGTTTATGTTTTTAGCATGAATAGTGTTTTTACAGCTTTTTCCTGAAAAAATTTTATAACATATTTCATCACGCATTCTCAAATAAAAGGTATGATGTAGTTTGAAATTCTAAAAAAAATTCGTTTATTAGCGTTTTTCTGCGTTTCATGAATAGCGACCTTTTTCATCTTTTTCTTAGAAATTTTTTTTCTTATACCATCGTAAAACTCGTAAATTTCGCAGAGAATCACAATCCACCACAAAAATTCATCTTTAAACACATAAAACGAAATAATATTCATAAAATCTTATTTTATTCAATAATATTCCAAAATACTTAATTAACAAATTAAATAAAAAAAATTTGGGTCGTCACATTCTTCCCCCCTTATAAGGATTCGGTCCCCGGAATCATAACCACCGAACCATCCTTACTCGGTTTACATACATCTTCTTCTAAGATTCTATCGCTAAATAGTTTTAGTATACTATTTCTGTTTAGGTATTATATTACCTATTCAATCCATATCTCAACCAATTCTTGTAGGTTTTATTTCATAACCTTTAACAGCTCATTTATATTCTGAGTATTATTCCATCCATTTCCTTTTTAAGGACCATTGAATACTACTATCATCGTAATGATTTAACATCATGATTTACTAAACTCATTATACTCATCAAAGCTAGGTTTTTAAATCAACCTTTACATGCCTACTCAACTCTTTCATTCTCTAAGGATTTCTTGCTCAATCATCACATTCTATCACCATTCTTTTTCTAAAGAGTTCATACCTTCTACACATCCAAATTCCAAAATACTGGAATATATTTCAGGAATCTTCACAATTGTTCGATAATTGTGAAGTAACTTGAGCAAACAGGATATAAAAGATTCCTTTTGTTTCATATTTTTGAAACAATTTACTGACTATGTTGAGTGGTCATAAGACCTCGAACTTTCATTTTCACTTTTGAAAGGGTTTGAACAACTATTGTAACGCCCAAGAAAATCATATTATTATGTGAATTTAATTTAATTTGATTATATGAATTAAATGAAATTATATGTTTTATTTAAGAGAATAAGCTGTTTAAAAGTCGTTCTATGACCTAGAATGTGCGAATGTGGTTAGGATTGTGGCTGTGACCTAGAATTAAATGATTTGAATTTTCAAGACGAAAAGAAATGTTTTTCGAGACATTTTCGTAAAAACACTATTCATTCATTTCTGCTTGGGAATTATTTTTGAATTTTCGAGAAACGCGTAATGATAGAATTCTAAGACGAGATAGAATATCCAATAATATTCCAGTTATGGCAAACGAAGTTTTTGCCTGAGGACTTAAAACCCTAAGGGTTAGGGAAAGTGAAATTTAAGAAAGAAAAGCTCAAGTGTAATAAGAATTGTTATTATATGTGAAGAATACGAGTATAATACTAGGTATTATACGAGTATAATACAAAGATTAATACGACATATAATACGAATATCATACAAAGTATATATACGAGAATTATACGATAAAAATACGAATAAGTCTTAATGGACTTCAACTATTGGACTTGGACTTTGTCTAGTTCAATTGAACAATGAATGAGGCCCAATGATGAAGTACATCAAGGCCCAATGAATAATAAATCAATCCCAAAGTTAGGCCTAATATGAATTAATTCGAAGCCCGAACCAAGAACCGAACCCTTGGGTCTAACCGATGGGTCAACTGGTGGGTAAAAGGGTTAGGGCAACCCATGAGGGCCCCACAATCCCACATGGCCGGCTACTTGGTAGCCAAGGAAGGTCGGTAGCTTCCTTTGGAAGCTTGGTTAAAGGAGGTGTGAATAGTGGGAGGTTTAGTGGCTTTTGACCATTTTTCCCTCACCTTAAATTTCCTATATAAACTAGCCTAAGTCCTCATTAGTTTGTTTACAAACTTTGAACACACCTATATTGAGATAAAGAGAGAGAAGAGCTATAACAATTGATCAAGGAAGAAAAGAAGCTAACTAAACAAGCTTAAGTCAATAACGCGAAGAACGCGATGGTAAACACATGTAAACTCAAACTTTCAATTCTTTGCTATTAAGTTTTTATAGAAAAGCATGAATTTGGAGAGCATCTCTCTTCCGGATGAATAAGGATGTCTATTAGTGAACAAAAACATTAATAAGGTATGTCTAAGTGAAAATCGTAATTAATTAATTAAGCATTAATCGAAGAAAATACATAAAACTTAGAGCTTGTTGTTGATGGACAAATTGAAAACCATCGCGTATAAGTTAGGTGCAAATTGCTGGTTAGGAACTTAGATGATTAACAAATGGATTGATTCCATTTGGTTTGGTGTAAAAATCTCGTGTAACAAAGTTATGGCGAAATTTATGGGAAAAGACGTTAATCGTCGAAATCGTAGTTAAATATGATTTCCAGAATGATAGTCAAAAGTCATCATTTAACTTAGAAACCTAGGTTTTCAGAGGGCATATCGAAGAACTATGTATTTAAGAGTCGTGGACTCAAGAACGGCCTAATTCAGACTTAAAACGAAGAAACGAGCGAAGAATGTTGACGAACGGATATTAAACGGGTAATAAGAATTTAAATGGTGAATTTATCGTTAACGAATTCAGAAACTTATTCTGTCTAGATGATATTGTAGTATGTATGATATGTGGGTTAATGGCTTTTGAACGAGCTAATTCCGAGTTATAATGATCGCGTTACGTGCTCAGGAAGAAATTGAATTAAAAAACTTAAAAATATTTCAAAGGCTCAGGGCAGGCGCTGCAGTGCTACCCCAAGCTTGGAAAAGGCCTACCGCAGTGCCTAGCCGAGGGCCTTTGCACTGCTAACTGGCGTCGCAGCAAGACCATTAAGCCTTAGAGTGGCGTCGGAGCGCCCTTAACTAAAAAATTTCTGACGTGAGCTTTTGTTAATCCAACTTTTCACGTGGTAATTATGGGGCAAGTATATACTTAATATACATGAAGAGAGAATTCTTAAACAAGTTTAACGATGATTTTAGGAATTAAACGTTGATTAAAAGTATTTAAACGACGGACGTGAAATGAGAAAACGTAAATCGTGTATCGTGTTCGAGTTTAACGCGAGTCTTAAGGTTACATTGTACGTAATAGGGGTGCGTAATGCAGGAATGATATAAAATGAAGATAAAACTTATGTAATTCCTATACGGAGTTCTATATCTGGAATTCGGGGGAAATATGTCTGAACTAACGAACCAAATAGGGTTACGACTATCGTTATTCGTAAGAGATGAACGAAGAGTGTAGGTTTATGACGTATGCATGTTAATAAGCCGTAATGGATGTTAAAATACCTTAAACGAATGTTATTAATAAAATAAATTAGATTAAGCTATAGAAGAGAAAGAAGTGGTATAAACAATGTATGTAGATTGTTTAGTAGCTAATTTCAGTATGGTATGTGAATATATCATGTATAAACTGTAAAGACCGAGAACGGTTGAACTTTAACGTAGAAGATGCTTGAAGGAAAGTTCTTCTAACGCTTGTCTAACCTTCGTGTTAGTCAAGTTTTTGCGATTCATGTTATATGTGCATGAATTGTTTTACGAAAGAGTCGATGCCATTCTTAACTCGGCTAGACGAATCTTAAAGTTGATTGATTTATTCACAAGTCTTTCAATATAGTATTGTTAACGCTATCATATGCCAATTGTTTTGGTACGAATTCAAAGGTAAGCCTGAGTATGAATAAACAAAAGTATTTTACGTCATTTATTCGATGGGCACACGAGGTTGCCAAAACTTAAATGTAAATATGTTTAACGGATGAGTGTTGATCAACATAGAGTACTAAAGGCTGGTCACCTAGAAGTGCTCGTAGGTTATATCGAATGTACGATCTTAGTGTTGGTATGTCCTTTTCATAATTGAAAATGAAATGAGAATGTTCATGGTCGTTTGACCTACTTAGAATTCTTAAGCTACTATATGTACTTTGGAATTGTTTTAAGAGAACGAAAAGTACTATGTCGATTGTTCATAGTACTTCATAACTATTTGTTCAGTTATTGAAGATCAATCATATGATTCTTGATTTTGTGGTTAATTATATATTATTAGACTTGATGAGCTAGTTATGCTCACTTCTTGCTTGAATTATATGATTTCAGCTAAGAGCGAACGGACTGAGAGTTCCAATAAGGATAAGGGCAAAGCCAAGATGGATAAGTAGATTATCCTGTAATAGAATAGTATATTTGTATGAACTTATATTACGACAATGAACGATGTAATGGTTGACAGAACCTGGGAAGGATTTATTATTATTATTATTGTAATAAAAATATATTAAATATGTTCATCTTGATGCGGTTTCATTAGATTGAATGTATAGTTAGTAGCACCGTGTAGCATCATATTTGTGGGTTGAAAGTACCCGAATTTGGGGGCATCACAGGTTAGGATCAAAGCTTTAGGTTATAAAACTTAAGGGGGGAGAACCTTAGGCTATAACCTTGGTAATAGTAGAAGAAGTTAGAAGTGAATGAATTCGAATAGAGTTCTTAAGTAAGTATTAAGGAAACTCATTACCGAAAGATTTACAAGATGAAAATTAACCTTAAATAAATTAAATGTGATTTGTGCCTATACTATTGTGTATTATGTACTAATCAACATGTTATGTGTTATTGTAGATGTCAATCGATAGCCTTATGTATAGGGATATACATGCGGAGAGCGAGGAGTCGGTGAACAGGATAGAGCTAGTACCAATGCCAGTGGCGGAGGTACCGATGGTGAATATAGAGGAGTCGGAGCAGGAGGAAGATCAGTTAGAGGACTTGGGGTCGGCATCATATTTAGATGTGATGGCCGCTGGGGATGAGGATATGGAGGTAGCATTGTTCAATACGGTGGTACCTACTCTAGGGCCAACACCATCAGAGGCAGAAATAGCATTATATCTGGCGGTGCTGGACCGAAATGTGCAGCTACGTGTAAAGTTGCAGAATTTGACGGAGGAGGTTGATGACCTCCAGGAGGCTAAGACATCTGCAGAAGCGGATTTTGAACTAGAGCACAACGAGAAGGTGCTCAAGAAGAATAAGGCGAAGGACTTAAAGAACGAGGTCATTGAGCTTCACAAGGAGCTGGGAGAGAAGGACCAGAAGATAGCACGGATGTCTTACATCCATAGTAGTGCTCATAAGGATTTAAAGCTTAAGATTGCTTGTTATTCAATTGAGTCGGGGACGACTTGTCACACTATTAGTAGGGATATTGTGGCGATTCTGGCGAATCTTAAGCACGCGAATGCCATTAGGCAGTTCTAGTAGTAGTAGAGGAGTATAGATATGTAAATACTTTGTGTATCTAGCTAAGTGACGTAAAACCCTTTTTTGTATAATCAAAGGGTAGTCTTTTGTAAATCTTAATTTTTGTAAGTCAATCGCTAGATAGTTATGTAATAGCTTTGGCTAAGGAACCAATGTGTAAATGTAACACCCGAGAAAATCGGACTTTTATGTAAATAAATTTTATTTAATTTTATTGAATAAAATTATAATATATTTTTATTCAACTAAGTAAGCTAGTTTAAGGTCATTCTATGATCTAGAAGATGCGAACGTGGTTAGGATTCTGGCTATGTGCTAGAATTAAATGATTTGAATTTTTAAGACGAAAATAAATATTTCTTCAGAAATTCTGAGAAATCACTATTCATCCATTTCTGCTCGAGAATTATTTTTGAATTTCAAAGAAACACGTAACGATGGGATTTGAAGACAAGATGGAATATCTAAAAATATTTCGGTTATGGATCGCGAAGTTTTTGCTTGAGGACTTAAAACCCTAAGGGTTACGAAAAGTGAAACACAAGAATGAAATGATTAAGTATAATAATAATGATTATTATGCATAATGAGTACGAGTACAATACTAGTTATTAAACAAGTACTATACGAATTTAATACAACGTATAATATGAATATTATACGAAGTATATACGAAGAGAATACGAGAATTATACAAAAGAAATACGATAAGTTCTTAATGGACTTTAACCATTGGACTTAGACTTTGGCAAGCCCAATTGGTGAATGATTAAGGCCCAATGATTATATTAATCAAGCCCAAGAATAAGCCCCATGAGAATTAACTCTAAGCCCAAACTAAGAACCGAACCCATTGGTCAAACCAATGTGTTATCGGGTGGGTAAAACCCATAGGACAATCCACGAGGGCCCCATAGGGGCACATGTAACGCCCGAGAAATTTGAACGTTTATATAAATGAGTTTTATTTGATTATTTGAATAAAATCATCTTTAAAGTTTATTAAAGTGAGTAAGTTATTTATAGGTTGTTCTTGATAGTAGTGTGCATACAAGCCAATCATGTTTGATGATAAAACACATACTTTGTAAACAATCTTATTTATTTGCTAATAAAAGTATTAATTTATTAAAGGTATTTAATTATCTACATGATACTGTTTTGATAATATGTAAATAACTCATACTTTTAAGCAATGCTTTTAGAATCATGATGTTGATCATGCTAATGAGATCTAAATTCTTAGAAAGCTTAAAACTAAAATAGTTCCCAATAGTTAGATTACTAAAAAGAGGATTAGTAAATTCGGATAGATTGGTACATATGTTGCTTGCTCATTGGATGAGGATGATTGGTCTCATGATCACTTGTGTGGAGACACTAAAATAAGTATGTAGGAGCTTATTGGAGAATATGTTCACTGAACGTGACTCGCTATAGAATAGCTAATGGAGTTTTACTTGCATGTCAATAAGAATTCCTAATGTGATAGTAGTACAAGTGATCCTTGGACTTGAGATCATCATAGTATCTTGTATGTAATGAATTATACTTTGACTTATTCCTTAAGATCCTTGGGGTATATCAAAGGGCATGCTTGGGTATAATAAATTATATATAGAGATAATGAATAATCAATAAATAATCTACCACTTCTACTAAAAGAAGAGATATGTCCTATGTAATTCGTTAAATGACAACCCAGTAGTCCTTGGCCAAGGCAGAATGAAATTAGAAAGGAGTTTCTAATTTTTATTATTTGGAGTTATGCATTTTCTAATCGAAATACATATAATTAAATAAATTAAGACTTGATAGTAATTTCATATCTTATATTTAATTGAGACATTGTATGGTGGAAGGATTGAATTGTACGGTAACTATTTACTCACAGGTTTTTTTATGATTAATGTTGAAATTTATATTATCTCGAAAGTCGTTGATCGTTAGGGAGGCTTATTTCTATTGTAGAATAAATATTATTTATTTAAATAGATAATTAGTTTATTTAAATAAGATTAAAGTTGTTCTAATTGATTTATTCAAAACCGGTTTAATATGGAGAACCTAAAGGGTCACACCATAAAAGGAAGAGTAATTATTTAAGAAGGTAATGATATAATCGTAATAATGCATTAAGTGTAATTAATTTAATCTATGGTGATAGAATAAATTAAATAGCTGAATATTTATTATTTAATATTTTAAAAATATTAAATATAAATTAATAAGAGGAGTCTTATTAATATTATTATAATTATATTATTTTAATTTCTAAAGTGTTTAGGAATTAATTTAATATAAGTACTCTTATTTATTCATAATAAGATTAGGAGGCAAAATTAAATAAATGAGTTTAATTAATTAATTCCAATATGATTGGGAAGCCTATTTAATTAAAGGAGTTTAATTAATTAAATGAAATCCTATTTCTAATAGGATTAGAAGGGTTGACCAATATCTATATAAGAGAAGTCTTATGTTAGATATTAGTTGATGAAATTCCAATTGTTGGAGAGTACTCTTTTTCTATAGAGGATAGAAAACTAGGGTTTAGCCAACCACTCTCCTTCTTGATAATTCTTCTTCCTTGGTGGATCACCTTTAGAGGTCAAACACTTGGGTGACTAACGTTGATCAAAGGAAGGAATAAACCCGGTCGATTCAAGTAGAACGCAAAATAGATTTGGAGTTGAACTCGTACCTAAGGAAGCAAAAATCTTCAAGGGTATGAATCTTTTTCTTCATCTCTTTCGTTTAATTAATAATTGCGCATAAAGGATGGTCCGGGTATATGGTTTGCAAAATTTAAAATTCCTATTTTGCTTGCTTCCACTGCGTTTATAGATGTTAAAAACCTAACATTTCAATCCATCGATTGATTATCTGTCCTTCTTAATCCGATCACTGAAAGTAGTATATATACAAGCCAATCATGTTTAATGAAAAAACATCTACTTTGTAACAGTCTTATTCATTTATTAATAAAAGTATTATTTAATTAAATGCGTTTATTTATCTACATGGTGCTATTTTTGTAATATGTGATAAACCCATAGTTTTAAGCAATGCTTTTAGAATCATGATAATGATCATGCTAATGAGATCTAAATTCTTAGATAGCTTAAACTAAAATTGTTTCCAATCGTTGGATTACTAAAAGATGATTAGTGAATTCGGATAGATTTGTACATATATTACTTGCTCATTGTATGAGGATGATTGATCTCATGATCATTTGTGTCGAGACATTAAAGAAAGTATGTAGGTGCTTATTGAAGAATAAGTATACTGAACGTGACTCGCTAAGGAATACCTTAATAGAGTTTTACTCGCATGTCAATAGAAATTCCTAATGTGATAGTTGTACAAGAGATCCTCATATTTGAGATTATCATAGTATCTTGTGTATAATGAATTATACTTTGACTTATTCCTTAAGACCTTTAGGGTATATCAAAGGGTAAGTTTGGGTGTAATAAGTTATATGTCGAGATAATAAATGATTAATAAAGAATCTACCGTTTCTAGTAAAAGAAGAGATATGTCTTATGTGATTCGATAAATGACAACCCAGGAATCCTTGGCCATAGGGGAATGAAATTACAAAGGAGTTTCTAATTTGCATTATTTAGAGTTGTGCATTTTGGAATCGATATACATGTAATTAAATAAAATAAGACTTGACAGTAATTCCATGTCTTATATTTAATTGGGACATTATATGGTGGAAGGATTGAATTGTACAGTAATTATTAACTCACAAGTTCTTTTATGATTAATGTTGAAATCTATATTATATGGAAAGTCGTTGATCGCTAAGGAGACTTATCCTTATTGTAGAATAAATGTTATTTATTTAAATGAATTATTAGTTTAATTTATTTATTTAAAAAAGATTAGAATTGTTCTAATTGATTTATTCACAAACGGTTTAATATGGAGAACCTAAAGTGTCACACCATAAAAGGAAGAATATTTATTAAAGAAGCTAATTGCATAATAGTAATAATAAGTTAAGTATATTTAATTTAATCTATGGTGATAGAATAAATTAAATAGCTTAATATTTATTATTTAATATTTTGAAAATATTAAATATAAATTAATAAGAGGAGTCTTATTATTATTATTATTACTATTACTATTATAATTTAATTCCGAAAGGAGTTTGGGATTTAATTAATAAGATACTCTCTCTTTCATATATATTCCTAATAAGATTAAGAGGCTAATTAATTAAAAGAGTTTAATTATTCCCAATAGGTTTGGAAAGCCTAATTAATTAAAGGAGTGTCGACGTCGGGAAAAATCTTTTTAAGTTCGTCTTTCCTAAGTTTGTTTTGTTTATTTTACCCTTTTTCGATTCGCCATGTATATGGATTTTATCAAAGGGTGAGTTTTAGGAAAGCGGTATCGACATAGGTGTCGACGACTTTGAAAAAATGAATTTTATTATTTTATGATTGGACCGAATGAAACAAAGCCGCCAGTTGGTATGGTTTAAATGGAGGTACCAACTCATCCGAGTTTTAAAAGTTTTCTCAATATGATCCTGTGACACCCCCAAATTCGGGTACTTCGTTTTTACATGATTTGGTGTTCACTTTCTAATTATAACAAACATCTACCCAATATATCTCAAAATGAATTACAATATTTATTCAAATTAATAAAATCTCCCTTAAAATAAGGGTTACAACCTTCAAAAATCAATCCCAGGGTTAGTCTAACCTTGACATAAATAATACAGTGCAGAGTAAAAACATGACATAAAAAGTCTGATTACAATCATTTCAAAATAATTAAACAATTATTCACTTGCTTTGCTTTCCCTTGCCCTTACTCGTAGACGGAGCATCAGCGCTATCAACCTTAACTGAAATTGTTATTTAATGCAAGAGTGAGCAAACAATAGCTCACTAGAGTTTAACAATAATAAACACATGAAAGGATATCTTTAAAAAGATTTGAATAACTTAGCTTACTTCAACAATAAAGAATTGAATAATAATTCTCTATCAACATTAAAATTCAAATATAGAATTTATCTGAGGGTCATAAGACCTTTGAACTCTTGTCCTATGTTATAAATATTTCTATTTAAACTTTTAACAGTCAATAAGACTATGGACCTTAACTCGTACATAAGGGGATCAGCCCTTCGTACCATGTATTGTGCACAAATATCGTAACGCTATGCGTAGTAACCTTCCCTAATAATTAGGGTTGTTCAACTCAAGTAATTTTAATTCAAGTCCGCACCAAAGAAAGTTTGGTTTGGATAAGCTTACAAGGGTAATTTAGAATTCACGTTCATCAACTAAGGATTAGTTGAATCGACTTTCAATAATTCATAAATAAAAGAATTATGAATTAACATATGCTTTAGAAGTAAACTTAAAGCATTTAAAATAATAACTGGATCTTACTTGAACAATAAGTTAAGATCATTTCAATTAAATAAACAACTGTCCAATACAGAAATGGAAAGGACATTCTCAACAATGAATATATGAACTCAAGAAATTGTATAGAATTAACAAGTTTAGGGTTAGAAGACTTGCATAAAATTAATACAAGATCAGGGTTTAGAAAACTTGCCTTACGCGCAAGCTACTTAACTTAATTCACGTACTTAAATACTTCCTACACATATATATTTAATCACAATAACCTAAATTAGTTAACACATAACTAATTCACATAAGTGCTCTAATTAAATAAATAATCAACTATCACATAGTTAATTACATCACACACATACTCACATAATTAAATTAATTATGTATTTAACTAAATTATAATTAAATAATTATAATTCAAACACTTAATCAAATTATAATTACCATTTAAATTATAAATAATTATAATTTGAAATCAATTAGACTACGTCATGCATTATAATTACACAATTTATAATAAATTATGAAATTATCAATTTATAATCCATAATTAAACATGCACTTATTAAATTATAATTACATAAATTATAATTTAAATTAATATCTAATTGATTAAAATAAATCAACTTCTATACAATATAATTTTCACAGAATTATAATTTAAATTAAATATTTACTCTTAATTATAATTAATCAAATTATAAGTAAGTAACTTATTTTACAATTAAATAATTATAGCTTAATTTAAATACTATATTAAGGTTTTCAAAACTTCTTTTTCTCAAATTACGAAATTGTCAACTTTATGTTAATCACATGTTATAGTCACTGAATTAATGCTCATTATCATAACCAATTTAACATAAGCTATCAAATGAAACTGCTCAATTAAACTAAATTTGCTGCCTCTGCACAGCCAGCGGCGCAGCTGCGCAGCCAGCTTCCTTAAACCCGGCACAGCTGCGCAGGGAATGATCAGGGAAGAGCAATCGGCGCAGCTGTGCTACTCCTGGCCTTGCTGCCAGCGCAGCTGCGCAGCAACGCGGCCAGACGCAGACAATTTCGACCCTCTACTTCACTGCTTCATCCCATAAGTTAACCAACGAAAATTTCAAACAACATAGACATTGAAAATCATACATATACCATAACACATCTATATAACATGCTTTTAAAACACAATAATCATATAAATAATGATAATCACAGGTTTGAAAAATCCAATTTGATATTTTCATAAAACTCATACTTTTCATAAAATAATTCACTGTAACAACATTTCTCCTCCAATTAAACTTATAACACATGCATTATATTCACGATTGAAGATAGCATCATAAACAATTCTAAACATGCATATTACTACATAAAATTTTCATGAATTTCTAAAACTCAACCAAAATATGAAATTCCATAAGAACACTATTTTCACATATAAAACTTATTTTAACAACAATTTGTTTTCTGAAACTCCTTTATCGCATATAATTCATGTATAAGCATGCTAGAGTACAATTGATACATACTATTTCATGTCTTCATCCTTTTCATGAAATTCATATTCACAGAGACTCAAAACATGAATAACAGTAAAACATATAGAAAAATAAGAGAATTAAAATTACTCTTTGTTTTGATGATTTGAAGAAGAGTATAGAAGTGATGGTGATTTCTTCTAGCTTCCCAAGCTTTTCTCCTTTTTTCCTTCTTCTTCTTTCTCTCTAACTCACTGTGTTTTTCTAACTTTCTCTGCTCTTTTATCCCTTTGTTCTTTAGCTTTAGGCTTAAACTAACGTAGTATAGACTAACGTAGAATAAAAACTGACATATAATACGTACTAATAGATATAGGATTAATTGTATATAATATAACTGACAATTCATTATAACTATATTAGGTCTAATACCAGCTATAAAATTTTGAATTTAAAACTTAAGGTCATGTTTGGCAAACCCTTTATTTAAAAACAGATTATTAGCTAAGGCCTTGTTTGGAAAATAGATTTAAAAACAAATGCAAGGCCTTGTTTATTTAAAATCATTTAAAATCATTTTTTTTATTTAACAAATTATTTTAACACATACTTTAATGTCATATTTTAATCGATTAAATATTAAACAACTAATTTAATCAATTAAAATCTAACATCAATTAATCACATAAATTTGCCACATAATTATAATTACTCGCTAATTATAATTTATGTAACACTTCATCACATATTTCATCTAATTCAATTATCTCAATTAAACTAGAACTATAATATAAAATTAATATACATTAATTAAATAAATATTAAATATTCATTTAATTAATATATAACACTTAATTAAATCACTCCATAAATCACATAATTTATTTATTTAATCCAATAAATAAATCATATAAAATATTTATTTAAATCAATAAATATTTAAAATTAAATATAAGATCTCAATCGTTACATGTCCAATATGTGACTCTATAATATTGGTCTTGAAACCGGAGATTCGTGGAATTCGGGGGCTAGGTTAAGCTAGGGGAAGGTGTTAGGCACCCCCCCCCCCCCCCCCGACTCACGTGAAAACACGGTACCGCATCCTATTGATTTTCTGTGCATAATGTGTGTATGTGTGTATGCGTGTGTGTGTTTTATTTCATAAGCTTTATTAGTTTTTATTCTAAGTCTTTATTTTAGGTGACTTGAAAGTAGTGATGTACCTCTTTTTCGCCTAGGTACGAAGGATTTGATTTGATAAAAAGTTCATTTTAACAGGATATATGAATTGAAATGAGGTTTTAGAAAGTAAGGTTTTCAAATCCTTCGCCCGACTAGAAATCGAGGACTTCGATACTTCCTTTTATTCTTTACGTTTATTACGTGATCTACCCCGAATCGCTTTATTCTTCATCGAAAGCTCTTTGTGGATATGCATGCAAAAGCGTTAAAAAAAGGGTCGGATCATCATCGGGCATGTAAGTCATCTAGATGAACCGAGCTCTCGCAATTAAGGTTTTTACTATCACAGGATCTTGAATCCGACTTCTCGGGACTAACCCTTCGAGCTCGTTTTCAAGAACCAAATATTACATATACAATAATATTTACGCTATTAAAACATTACAACATAAAAATCAGTCCATTGTGGGAATCGAGTCGGATCCATTAGGGGATCTCGACATCGGGATTCCTAGGCTCACATTATTTGTGCGGGATTATATATATACAACGTCCTCGTCTTTGATATTAGGTGATTTCATCGGTTGAAATCACCATTTTAAGCCATTTCGAACACCTTTCACCTCTAAATATAGATTTAGGGTTATACGGGGTAACCGGGACCATTTAAAGCAATAAATCCTTAGATTTACCATGAATCTAAGCCACTCTAGCACACGGGTTAAAGCTTCATGCTTAATAACCTCTCAAAGGCTAGATTAGGCTTAGATCTAGGTAGATCTAACCTCCGAGGTCGATTTACAACGTAATAAGCACAATATAACTGATAAAAACGTAATATCTACCAACTATTACACAATATGATTAAAATATAACAAGTTTAGCTATATTCAAACAAGATATATCATTAATCTAGTATTTGAACAACATTTACAAAGAACGAAGCTAGAAAGTGCGTTGTTTCACCTTGGGGGACGCATGAACAAGCGTTATAACTCCCGTGGCCAACGTGGAACACTCCCGGGACTTCAAGTAGGTACTAAACAAGAGAAAATAACTCAATGTGTGTATATAGAAGTCCAACCCGAGACTCTCTCTCTATATGTGACTTTCTCTCTCTAAGTTTTCCCTCTCTTTCTTGTTTTTGAGTTATTGGCTGCTGATATAGAGAAATTCGGGCAGCCGCAACAATACATGCGGCTAGCTTTGAGTATGATTGAGGCTGGGCCCCATGTGTATGGTTGCCTCAAAATGCGTGCCTTAGGTCTTGGTTTAGAGTAAGTTGACCTTCGCAGACCGGACTTTTGGAAAGTCTGTGCGGAATACAGTGGGATCCAATTAAGGCGGAACTAAGTCGGGATCCGGGAAGATGATGATGATAGCTGAGAAGTATCTTCTGGTTCTCGATGACAGTAGTTGGTTTATCGTCGATGGAACACTTTTTAAGGTTGCTGAGTTGGTTTCTGGCGGACACTGTCTCAGCTTGGCGATCCTCGTTCGGTTCACTACATGTTCGGGCATCATTGGTCTTTTGAATCTTTCACGGGGGTCATCTCCGGGATGACTTGTCTCTTTTTCCTTACTTCGAGGTTGTCTCCGAAGTAGAATTATGCTTTTTCTCTTCTACAAGGTTAGTACAAAGAAAGCAAAATTTTGAGTGCCTACAAGGAGTTTAATTAATTAATATGAAACCATAATCCTAAATTGTTTAGGAGGGTTGCCTACATCTATAAATAAGAAAGTCTTATTATGGAACAAGGTTAGACAATTAATTCCAAGAGTTGGGAGAGCACTCCTTTTCTAAAGAAAAGGAAACTAGGGTTTAGCCAAACACTGTTCTTCTTGAATAATTCCTCTTCCTTGGTGGATCACCTCTAGAGGCCAAACACTTGGGTGGCTAACGTTGATCAAAGGATGGAATCAATCCCGGAGATTCAAGGAAATCGCGAAGAACAAGGAGTTGAACTCATATATGTGAAAGCTTAGTGCTACAAGGGTATGAATCTATTCTCCTTCTATTTCATTTTAATTAATAACTGTGCATAAAAGATGATCCGGGTAATTGGTTTGTAGAAAGATTTTAAACTCTAATTTTACCATGCTTTTGCTATTTGTAGATACTTAGAAATTTTTCTTGCCCTAATACTAACACTGTAGGAGGGCAAAACTGTCAATCAACTCAAAACCAGCCACCAATGTCGGTCCTTCAACTCAAATTCGGCCAATGTCGGTCCTCTAGTTTAAATTCGACCACCAATGTAGGTAATCCTAAATCCGACCACCAATGTCGGTAATCCTAAATTCGACCACCAATATCGGTATAACCAAATCCGATCACCAATATCGGTATACCTAAATCCGATCTCCAATCAGACCGTCAAACTTACTCTGATCTATAATCGGACCATCTATCCAGCTTTGATCTCCAATTGAACCGTTAATCCAGCTCCGATCTCTAATCGGACCTTCAATCTAGATCCGATCTCCAATCGGACCGTCAATCCAGCTCCGATCTCTAATCAGACCGTCAAGACAGCTCTGATCTCCAATCGGACCATCAGATCAATCCCGATCTCCAATTAGGCCGTCAGTTCAAATCCTGATCTCAAATATCGGGTCTTCAAATCAGCATCGACAACAACTCGAGAGGTTAATTCAGCCCCGGCAGCAACCCGGGAGGTTCTGATCAACCCTGGTTTCAACCCGGGAAGTCCATTCAACCCCAGCATCAACCCGGGAGGTACATGTCAACCTCGACATCAACCAAGAACATGGAAAGTCATCCCCCGTCTCAACCCGGGAAGTACAGATCATCCCCAACATCAATTCGGGAAGTACAATTCAGCCCCAGAGATAACCTTGGGAAGCCAGATCAATCAAGGACCACTCCGGGAGGGGTAAAATGGTTATTTTATCAAACCTCAACCGATTCGGTCAAACACAACCCATATTGATGTCATCGAAGTCAGAATGAACCATAACGATGATCCCGAGTGCCAACGATGCAAGACAGCTCAACGGATAAACTACGGGGAATCGAAGACCTGGTTATGAACCCATTATTTTGGATTTGAAAAATGTTTTATCCCATGTCATTGCAACACTCTTGGCGAGAGCTTTTCGAAAAGGTATCGCACGCCTCTAACGGACGCTCCCATCAAAAGTTAGAAATTTTTGACTTCGATTGCGCGTTGTCCGGAGTGTACGTACTTCGAGATGATAGAACCCGGCACCGCGGGCCCCACCAGGGGAGCCGCACCTCTACCTGTGGCTGCCCTAGGTAGAACTGCGGCTCTTCCTTCTATAAATAGAGGGGCACCCCCCTCTCATTTTTATAAGCAAGAAACGCAGCGAAGCTCTGCTAGTTCAAATTCTCGACTTTTACACCTCTTCTAAATCCAAATATTTTCACTCTAACACGTAGATATACCTATATACTACAACATATCAGAAAATAACCTGTAGATTTGGACGTATAGAGCCTACAATTTGGTGAAAAGCCGTATAGCAGTCCATTGTAAGTATTTTTACGATCAGGAAGTCAATACTACTACTTTGCACTGTTTTCCATTTGCACACGAAGTTTTATCTTCTAAACATGCCCGAAAATTAGTTCCGTGGCCGTTTTCTTCAAAATTTGGTACATTTTTGTACATACACTCAAATTTTTGCATTTCTACAACTCGGATTGACGATTCGTCAGCTCCAACAGCTTCAATGCACTAGCACACACGTTCTAGCAACTTTGTCAGACTGGGTATCTTCCTAGTCTGGGTTAGGCCCTTTTTTGTATATTTTTCACTGTATATATACTAACATTTCAATTCTGTCAAGCCCGTATGTTAAATCCGAGGTAGTTTACCGCTTTTATATATATTTACGCATATATAAGCGATTTTCACCATCACTGGTTCTCACACCAGTCTTGGTTGACTACATTTCTGTTAATATATATATATCAATTCAGTCGGGGCACAGGCGTGAAAATCCATTGCCCTTTTTACTATTTTTGCACTCTTCACCATATTGGGTGCTCTCCCCAGTCACTGGTTGACTACTTTTCTGCAAATTTATATTTCTGTCAATATATATATATATATATATATATTCAGTCCGACCTGGATTACTTCGTGGCTATTTTTTGCTTTTGCGCATATTTCCATACTGGGTGCTTTCCCCAGTCACTGGTTCACTACTTTTATGTCAATTTTAATTCCAGTACGGGCACCGGCGTGAAAACTCATCGCCCTTTTTACTGCGTTCTCTATATATATATTTCATCCCTGTCACAGCCTGGATTATTTCGTGGCTATTTATAATTTTTTATAAATAAATATATATTTCAATTCTAGTCTGGGCATGCGAGTGAAAACCCATTGCCCTTTCACAGTTTTGTATATATATATATATATAACTATATATATATATTGATGTACTCAATTTATTCAACTGTTGCATTTAATATTCATTTGTATATGAATCTGCACTAATATATCTGCGGGCGAACTAGATTTTTTCAAATCTCGCCAATTCTAGCTTTCAACGGTTCAAACAGGTCCCAACAGAACCTGGAAGCTATAATGGCTGAGATTTCTTCAAATCTAGTTATTTTTATAGTTTCAGCTTTGAAAGCAAACTCGTGTCCCTTAGATCGATATCTAGTGGCAACGAGACGCTTTGGCCACGGGCAGCCAGGATTTACTGATGAGTCCTTGGTTCCATTGTGACGTGAGAATATATATCTATTTCTGTACAAATTTGAACTATGCAGGTTTATGGGCTACTCATATGTGAGCCTAGGAATCGTGGATTCACGATCAAATCGATCGGAATCTGATTCGCATGATGGACAAACTCCGATTAACAGATGTACCCTGCTAGTTTTTCTGTAAAATGTACATGCATAGGCCTTAAAACGGTTATATGGATTTAAGGTTTGAATATAATGAAAAATATGGATTGTCGTGTCAGCGTCCCTCCGATGGTTTTCATACCCATGAGGAGACCGACACTTGTCTATTTCTGTGGTTGAAGATGCTTCGCAGCCCGATAAATCACCATTCACATGCAGCCTTAAGGCTATAAAGATAAATTGGAAGTATCAAAAGGCTTCAATTCCTATGCTAGCGTAAGGGTTGATAAACAAGTTTTTAAAACATCATTTTAATTCAAATCAAAAGAAAAGCTTTTCAAGAAAATCAAAATTAAATGCTTTTGCAAATCAAATCAAAGACTGATTTTCAAATCAAAATTCAAACCCTTCGTATATAGGTTCAACGAAGCAAAGCACTACTTTCAATCAATAAAATCAATAGGCCTAATTTTCAAACAGCATTCACTCACGCATTCACAATTTTTAGGGAAATATTGAAAAGATGCGATACCATGTTTGAACGGGAGTCGTGGGGTGCCTAACACCTTCCCCACACTTAACCAAGCCCCCGAACTCAAAACTCCGATTTCAAAGATCAAGTTTAGACAGTGTCCAGCAATTGGGCCTCTTTTCAAAATCAAACTCGATTGAGTTGGTACAATCATTTTCAAATCTACCAACGGGCGACTCTGTTAAATCAAATCAAATCGTCGACATAAATACATGTTGGCCTCTTTCCTAAAAAATCCTTCAAAACCTTTTTCCAAAATAAAAAGAATAAGGGTAGAGAGAACTTAGGAAGATCGATTTGAGGAAAACCAGGTTATGAACCGACCCGCGGGATTTTTAAATTTTCTAACGTCGACACTATTTTTGTAATTTGATTGCACCCATGATTTCATACAAACCTAACAGTGGCATCAGAGCCAAACCTTTATGCAAGTTATTAATTGTTCAGATTTGATGTGTTTAGAACAATTTTTTTAGGCATAATTACTGGCATAGAATTATGTTTTTTGGAGAAAAACTACACAATTCGTGAACTGGAAAAATAATTACTGGAAATTGGCGCCGCATCGCCTTATTGTAGTAAATTATGGCGCCTGTCGACGTCAGGAAGAAAAATGCGCGGATCGAGTTGGACCCAAATCTTTCTCTCTTTTCCTAAGTTTGTTTCTACCCTTATTTTATCTTTTTATGAAAAATGGTTTTGAAGGGGTTTTTAGAAAAATGCCAACATGTATCATGTCGACGATTTGTTAATTTTATAGAGTCGCCAGTTGCTAAATTTGAAAATAGTTGTACCAACTCAACCGAGTTCTACTTGAAAGTAGGCCCAATTGCTGGACACTTATCGAAACTGAATCTTGAAATCGAAGTTCTAAGATCGGGTGCTTGGTTAAGTGTGGGGAAGGTGTTAGGCACCCCACAACTCCGGTGAAAATACGGTACCGCATCTTTTCAATATTTTCCTTTTAAATTTGCAATGTGTGTGTGAATGCTGGAAGAAAATTGGGCCTACGTTTGATTGTTTTGAAAGTATGGACTTGCTTTGTTGAACCTATATACGAAAGGTTTGATTTGATTTGTAAAAGTCCTTTTTAGACAAGATATTGAAATGATGTTTTGAAAATAGATTTTTTTCAAACCTTTACGCTCATATAAGAATTGAAGCAAGTTGATACTTCCATTTTATCTTTTTAGCCTTTTGGCTCAATTTTAATGGTGAATTGTCGGGCTGCGAAGCATCCTCGCCACAAAGTATAGACAAGTGCCAGTCTTCTCATAGGCATGACAGCCATCGGAGTGACTCTGACACGACAAACTATTATTTCACTATGTTGAGACCTTAAACCCGGATAACCGTTTTAAGGTCTTTCGAATGTACATTTTTACAGAAAAAAACTAGTAGGGTACATTGGAAAAGTAGAGTTTGTCCATCGTGGGAATCAGATTCTGATCAGTTTGATCAAGAATCCCACGATTCCTAGGCTCACATAGGGAATCCAATAAAACCTGCACAACTTAAATATGCACAGAAAATGTATATTTACATACAGATGTCGCGAGAACCAAGGATTCATAAGTAAATCCTGGTATGCGCGTAGCCAAAGCGTCTCGTTCCCAGTAGATAGCGATCTAAGGGCCGCGAGGTTGCTTTTCGAATAAATAAAACTAGAAAAACTACTAGATTTAAGTAGATCTCAGCCATTCTAGCTTCCCAGTTCTGTCTGAAACTATTTTAAACCGTTTGAAAGATAGAATTGGTGAGATTTAAAGAAATCTAGTTCGCTCAAATAGATGTCAGCGCCGATTCATAATAAATGAATATTTAGAGCAGCAATTTAATTACAATGAATAAACGATATATATATATATATATATAGTTATATATATACGAAAACTGTAAAGAGCGATGGGTTTTCACTCCGATGCTCGGACTGGAATGAAAAATATATATATATTTATAAAAGCTGTAAAAAGCCATGGAATAATCCAGGCCTGATAGAATGGAAATATATATATATATATATATATATATATATAAGAAATAAAAGGCGACGAATGTCAAATCCTATGCCCGGGCTGGAATGAATATATATATATATATAGATATTTATAAAAGCTGTAAAAAGCAATGGAATAATCCAGGCTAGACAGAATTGAAATATATATATATATAAGCTATAAAAGAGCCACGGGATGATCTATGCTCGACTGAATGTAAATATATATATATATATATATATAATTGTAAAAGAGCCACATAATAATCCAGGCTAGACAGAATTGAAATATATATATATAAGCTATAAAAGAGCCACGAAATTATCCAGGCTCGGCAGAAAGTAAATATATATATATAAAATTGTATAGGGCGACGGACATTCTATCCTTTGCCCGAACAAAAATGTAAGTATATATATATATATTTATAAAAGAAGTAAAAAGGCCATGAAATGATCTAGGCCAAACTGAAATGTAAATGTTAATATATACAGCTAGTATATATGTATTAAAGCAATAAAAAGACCACAAAGTAGAAATCCAGGCCCAAATAAGTCAAATATATATATATAAAAGCAATAAACTGCCATAGATTTGACATTTGGGCTTGACAGAATTGAAAAGTTTGTATATATAAAGTTAAATATATACAAAAAAGTCAAACTGGGACTAGGAAGATAACCCAGTATAGTGAAGTCAATATATACGTATATCTATATGTAAAAGCTGTTAAAAGCCGCGAATCGTCGATCCGGGCTATAGAAATGCCAAAAAACACGTAAATGTAATAAAAATGTACCAAAACGTAAGCAAAAACAGCCACGAAACTGAGTTCCAGGCATAATCAGAAAATAAAACTTAACGTGCAAGTGTATAAATGCACAATGAAGTAGTATGAACTTTTTGATCGTAAAAATACTCACAATGGACTGCTATACGGGCTTTTTGCCAAATCGTAGGCTTCAAACGTCCGTTTCTACCGGTTAATTTCTTATATGTGGTAGTATATGAGTATACCTACGTGTTAGAGTGATAAAATCTGGGTTTGGAGTACAAGAGGTAGGGCTAAGAAATGAAATGGGCAGAGTTCCAAAGTGTTTTTCTATTAATTTTGGCATGGGGGTGCACTTATATATATAGACCAGATGGAAGCGGCTCAACCAGAGGCAACCTCCACTCTACATGTGGCTCCACATGCCAAGGCCCGGGTGATGGGTCCCATCGCCTCGAAGTACGTGCACTCTGAGCAATACGAGGTCAGATTTAAAACTTTCTAACTTTTGATCGGAGCGTTCGTTGGAGGCGTGCTGTACCTTTCCGGAAAGCCCTCGCAGAGAGTGTCGCAATGACATGGGATTAAACCTTTTCTGAGTCCAGAAAGACGGGTTCATAACTGGGTCTTTGTTTCCCCGTAATTTATCCGTTGAGCTGTCTTGCGTTGTTTCCACTCGGGATCAGTGTCATGGTTCCTTCTAACCTTGATTGCATTAATTTGGCTTGGTTTTGATCGAATCGGCTTCAAGTTGATAAAATTACCATTTTTCCCCTCCCGGGGTGGTCTCCTGTAGATTTGGCTTCCCAGGGTTTGTCTTTGGGGCTGAACTAGATCTCCCGATTATGACCAGGGCTTAACTGTACCTCCTGAGTTGTGACGGGTGCTGAGTGGAGATCCCGATATTAAGACCGGGGATGACTTAACTTCCCGGTATTAAGACTGGGGTTGATCTGATGGCCCAGTATTGAGACCGGAGATGACCTGAAGTCCTGGTATTGAGACCAGGGTTGATTTGACGGCCCGGTATTGAGACCAGGGATGACCTGAGGTCCCTGTATTGAGACCGTGGATGACCTGAGGTCCCGATATTGAGACCGGGGATGACCTAACGGCCCTGTATTGAGACCAGGGTTGACCTGATGGCCCAGGTATTGAGAATGGGGATGACCTTGAGGTCTCAATATTAAGACCGGGGTTGATCTGACGGCCCGGTATTGAGACCGTGGATGACCTGAGGTCCCGGTATTGAGACTGGGGATGACCTGAGGTCCCGGTATTGAGACCGGGGATAACCTGACTTCCTGATATTGAGACCGGGGTTGACCTGATGGACCAGTATTGAGACTGGGGTTGAAAGACGATTTTATCCTCCTGCAAGGTTAGTAACAAGAATGCAAGATTTCGAGTGTCTACAACGCCGCAGCACCAGCTCCGCATTTTTGACACTGATGACGTGGTGCCACATCGCCTGATGCTAGTTCACTAGCGGCGCTGCAGCGCCTCTAATTAGAATAAAAAATAATTTTTTAATAATTTGATTTCTAATTAAAATAAAATATTTTTTTAATTAAAAATTAAATTCCATATTTTTCTAGTAATTCTAAATTTAAATAAAGTAGTTTATTTTTATTTGGAATTGGATTAAAATAAAGATGTTTATTTTAATTAGAATTTAATTTCATGATAACTAATTAGAGTTGGAATTGGATTCCATGATAACTAATTGGAGATGAAATTGAATTCCTTGTTTCCTAAAATAAAGGAGTTTAGTTGTGATTAGGAAATGGATTCCATGTTTCCTTAAATAAAGGAGTTTATTTAGATATGAAATATGATTTCATAGTAATCAAAATAAAGGAGTTTTTTTTGATAAGGAATTGAATTTTACATATTTTGTTTCTCCCAAAAACGTTTTTAAAAGTTAAATAAAGGAGTTTATTTTGACTTGGAATTGGATTCCATAGTAATTAAAATAAATGAGTTTATTTTGATTAAATAATTTGATTAAAAATAAGGGAGTTTATTCCACATATTTTGCTCCTCCCAAAAATGTTTTTTTCAAAGTTAAAATAAAGGAGTTTATTTTGACTTGGAATTAGATTCCATATTAATTAAAATAAAGGAGTTTTTTGATTAAAAATAAATGAGTTTATTTTTATTCAAAAATAGATAAATTAAAATAAAAGGTTTATTTTGATTCAAATTTGGATTAAAATAAAAGAGTTTATTTTAATTCAGAATTAAATTTTATGCTAACTAAAATTGCCCATTAAATCGATATAAATGTATATATTGAATGCTTATTATTCATAAGATGAATGTTTTATTTATTGATGCATATGTTGATGTGTATGATAATAAATGGGGTTGATTCTGGACTATTGACTAATGTGATTAGATTTTATTTTAGTTGGATGCTTGAAAGTATGAGTTTTATAAATGGAGTCTGCGTACCTCGTCTTCTCTAATTTTTCTTTAATGTAAATTATATCTCCCTCTTATATACTTTGTAACAAACGAGATTTTGTACATTAGTTTTAAATATTTATTGAATTAAGTAAATATTTTTAATTAATTTATTTATTGAGTTGAATAAATAGTTTAGGTGATTATGTTATGAAATAATTTAATTAAGTGCAATATCTTAATTAAATTGATGTGTAATAATTTTGTGGTGTAGTTCTAATTTAATTGAGATAATTAAATTAGATGAATATTATGTGGTATTTATTAATAAAGATTTACTAAGTTGTTACATGAAATTATGATTAATGAATAAAGTATAATTGTGTAGCAAATTGATTTATGTGGCAATTTTAATTAATGAATGAATGTTAGCGTGTATTTAATTAAATAAAGTGTGACATTGAAAACTATTTGTTAAATAATTTATTAAAATAAATTAAAAGAGTTTTAATTTAGTTTTACCAAACAAGGCCTTAGCCCTAAAAATCTGTTTTTAAAATTAAAGAGTTTTGCCAAACAAGCCTTATAGCTTTTGAGTTTTAAAAAGTTATAACTGATATATTATTAATGTAGTATATTATGTTTTGGCAGGTAATATTTTATAATTATATGTATAAGTCAGTTTTCTATTCTACGTTAAGTTAGAAAACAGAGTTAGAATAAAAAAGTAAACAGAGTGTTAGAGAGAAGAAGAAAGAAGAAGAAAGAAAGAGGAAGAAGCTTTGAGAAATCAAAAGCAAGAATCCAAAACATCATCATCTCCATCTTCATCTTCATCCTCTAGAATCAAAAGTATAAACTAATTTTTAAGTTATGTTCTTTATTGTTGCTTCATAGTTAGTTCTCTGTATTTGAGTTTTTATAAAATTGATGTAAACATGAATATTATATGTAATTTATGTTATAATATGCTTATATATGATTTATATGATTGTTTACGTGGTTCAATTCATGTAAATATGATGAACATGAAGAAATCATGTTCATAGCAATTTACAATGAACCAGTTTGAATAATAGTTTCTTACATATCAAAATTTGTGTTTGATTGTAATATGTTATATAAATTAAGTTTAGATTACGATAATATGTTAAGAAACGAAGTTAATATGATTTGAATTATGTGTTTTGGTTGAAAACCAAATTCACAATGTTATTTTTCTTCAAGAACGCTTAACAATAGTGTTTTCTTCAAAATCGTAAAATTAAGGGTGTTGATTATGTGTTGTGAGGATTATATATGTTAAAACATGTTAGAAGTTTAAAGTTACGATTTTATAAAGTTTTATATGCATTATATGTACAAAAATCTGAGTTTGGTGCGAGAAAATAGGCCAAATTGGCTTTTTCTCTGCACAGTTCGCGAGCTGAATTTTTCATCAGCATAAATACCTGCCCCAGCGGGCTTTCCTACCGCCCAAAATTTTTTGTTGTGTCTTTTAAGTCCTAACATGATGAACTAATTTAATGCAATGAATTTGATGACATGTTAAGTATATAAAACAATAATATAACATATTGTTGACATGTATGAGACAATTTGAAGTCTCATATTAACAAGTTATGCTTGAATTTGAATATTGTTCTCGTAAGTTATGATTATGATGGTTTAAAAGGTTATAGATGTGTGATATGCATGTTGTGAGTTTAGATTCACGTTATGTGGTTAGTTAGCAAATTAAGTTTACGAACCACGTTGTTAAGTTAAACTTAAGTGAGAAGTTCAACGGTTAAACGTAGTGGCTATGAAACTAATCGATATTGAAAACGTAATATATTATGTAGGATAATTGTGGAATGTGATTGTAAATTGTAGCTTGTGCACGAGGCAAGTATTCTATCTCTAATTTACTATTGTTGAGCAAGTGTTCTAAACTTAAACTTTACTTTTATTGAGCAAGTTGTTCTATCCTTTCTTGTTATAATTTTGCAAGTTATTTTACTCTCTAAATTCCATATTGAGCAAGTATATTATTGAAGTTCATTATTGAAATAATGAGACCTTGACTTAATTGTTCAAGTAAGGTCTATTCTATCTTTCAAATGCTTTAAGTTATTTCTAAAGCATGACTGTTGCATATGATGCCTATTGTTATGACTCATAACTATTTTGTAATTATTTTATTATTGAATTCTTAATTATTATAAGTTGATTCAACTACTCCTTAGTTGATGATAGTTGAACTCTAAATTACCCTTTGAGCTTATCCAAACCAAACTTTCTTTGGTGTGGACTTGTTAATGAAAACTGAGATGAACAACCCTAATAATAGGGGATTACCATGTGAAAGCGTTAAGATGTTTGTGCACAATACATGGTACGAAGGGTTGATCTCCCTAAGTACGAGTTAAAGAGTCCATATAGTCTAACGACTGTTAAATGTTTAAATAAAAATGTTTATAACCTGAGACATAGTTCAAGGTCTTATGACCCTCAGATGAATTCTAAATCTTATTCTTGATTATCGGTGAATGAAATATTATCTATTCAGTTGAAGCTATTCAATACTATGTCATCACTATTGATTGCTATTTCAAGTGAGCTTTTGTTTGCTCACTCTTGCATTTATATAACCATTGTAGCTAAGGTCGAAAGAGTTGAAGAACCGTCAACTAGTAAAGGCAAGAGCAAGATGAACAAGTGAAGACTTGTTTATATTTATGATATGATTTGTAATAAGACATAAATTTTATTATGTGATGTTTTATTTTCCATTTTTGTTGATGTTAAGGTTAGATGACCCCATGAATGTTTTTAGACAAGGTTGTAATCCTTTTTATAAGGAGGATTTTTTTTTATTAATAAAGGTTGTAATTTATTTTATATTCCTTATTTATGGGCAGTAGTTATGTTTTATTTAGATAGTGAACACAAAATCCCGTGGAAATGAAGTACCCGAATTTGGGGGTGTCACATACTTTCCCTTGACTACTGATCAAGGTTTCTATTTATAGTAATTAATTTTTGTAATATGAATAGTTAGAATTAAATTTTGAAGAATTGGAGACCAAGGAGCAAGGAGCGCGTGAAGACCCGTTTGTAATGGAGCCCGGGATTTAAATGTAATAGTTATATTTAAATTTAATTCTTACACCCTAGGTTTGACCTTTTGGTTCACTTGGTGGCTCTAGTGAACCAAACTAGAATAAAGTCCATATTCAATCCGGGTAGAATATATTATATTATATGTGCATGCTTATTATATATATTATATATTATAAAACATGCTTCGCATGTTAATTAATATAATGCGTATTATATATATATGCATGCACGCTAAACAAGATGAGACAAGTTAATAACAAAATCCTCAATTAAATTATATTTAGTTGTAACGTTCAAAGATATTTAGAATATCGAACGTCGCCTTCTAGCATGGTAAAATAATAGAGTATTAAATATTTAATATGAGTTTGTTGTGCACACATAAGACAAGTATTAAATATTTAAGATGTTGTTTTATTACATTAAATGTTTATAAAGAATTGAACATTACCGCTTTGTTGTGCACACACAAGGGCTGTAGTTTTCTCTTCACTTATATGGAAATGCTGGGCCGGACTTAACTAAGATCGTTTTGGTTCGGATGTGCACACACTTGACCATAATGATCTAAGAGGCAAAATACAAGGAGTTACATGGTGATGTAATTGACAAAAGTTGTCTACTTATTTATTTATATATAGTTTGTTGTGCACACAAAAGGCTATATATATATTTGAAATATGATCCTTATTCTCACTAGCAAATCTTTAATTAAATTTGTCAAACTATATATATTATGAGGGTAATATAGTTTGAAGAAAATAGTGGGAGATACCAAATTAAAATAAGACCTAATTTATCTTGGTAATTAATAAAAGAATGTATGCTAAATGTTGTTAATTATAAATTTATTTACAGAATTTTACAATGTCTAAATTATTATCACTGCGTAGCATATTAGAAGCTATTTAATCGGACCGAATTAAACGGATTGGTTAAAGAATATGAGAATAGTTCTCAAAGCTGAAAAGCTATCTTATGTCCTTAATACGCCTATTCCTGTAATAGTTGCAGACAATGCCTCTGAGGAAGAGATTGCTTCTTTTAGAAAGTAGCGAGATGATGCATAGTTGGCTCAATTCATCAAGCTCGCATCCATGTTAAACGAGTTTCAGCGTCAGCATGAAACTATGGATGCTCCTACTATATTCCTACACTTTAAATAGTTGAATGGTGAGGAAAGTAGGACTAATAGATATTAGATATCTAAGGAGCTCTTCCGATCTAGAATGACCGATGGTACTACAGTAAAGACACATATCCTTAAGATGATAAATCTGAATGAACAAATAGGACTACTAGGTTTTGTCATGAATGGAAAATTAAGCCAAGATTTGATCTTACTCTCACTCCCGAACTCCTCACAATTGTTGTGAATTTTTAGATGTACAAGCTAGATGTCAGCCTTGCTGATTTGCTTAAACATGTTGAAAACTGTTTAGAGTCACTTTCAAACTAAGAAAGACCAAGTCTTATTGATAGGGGCCAAATGATCTTTTGAAAAGAAGAACGATTCAAATAGGGTAAATAGAAAGGCAAATACAAAGGATAATAAGAACAAAACTGATACAGATAGCAAAGGAGTTTTCTTCCACTGCAATAAGCATGGACACTTGAATATAAACTGCGAAAAGCATCTTGCAGAGGCTAACCAGAAGAAGCTTAGTGAAGCTTCGGTTATAGATACATGTTTGTTCATGATTAAAATAAATCTTTCAGTAAGTAAAGTTTCTACTTGAGTATTGGATACTGGCTATGGTTCTCATAAATACATATTTATGAAGGGACCAAACAGAAGTAGAAAGCTAAACAAGGGGAAGTTTTCCTGCATGTGGGAATTGAACAAAGGTTGGTCCATTAACTGCATGAACTTATTGTTTAGCACAGCCTATGGGCAAGTCCATTAGTTTAAATATTTACCAATTTACTGAATGGAATTTACATACTTGACTTACATGAAAAATAATTTAAAATTGAACAAACTAATAAAAGAAAAGGAGATGATCATTCAAAGAGTTGAATATTTATATTTGGTGAAATACAAGTCTGAATCATTTGAAAGATTCAAAGAATTCAGAAGAAAAATTAATTGGCAAGATATTATGATTCTTCGATTGGATTGAGGAATAAAAATTTGTGCAATAAGTTTTAAGATCATCTTAAAAGGTTTTCTCACAATAGACATTTTCTGATACATAATAATTGATTAATGTAGAAAAATCGTACTTTGTTGGATATGGTGCGGTCCATAATGATTTTACCAACATTCCAGTATCCTTCTAGGGTAATGCCCTGGAAACGTCTACATATCTACAAAATAAGGTAACCTCAAAATCTGTCCCCAAGAATTCATAAGAGTTATGCACAGAGAGGATTCCTAATCTTAAGTATGTTAAGATAAAGGGTTGTCCAACTTATGTGAAAAGGGTTTCGAAGGATAAGCTTTGGACAAAATTTGACAAGTACAAATTTATGGGACATCCTAAAGTAAGTTTAGGGTATATGTTCTATAATCCTACTTAGCAAAAGGTGTTTGTTGCGAAACACGCTGCCTTCTAAGATAAAAGTGTTTATCATTGAAGGGCTAGTGGGAGGATAATAGATCTTGAAGTAGTTTAAGAACCACAAATCACTATTAGTCAAAAGGAGGAACCTATAGATAGACCTATTGTACCACAACCGAATCGTAAATCTGGAATGGTACCGAAGATACCTTGGAGGTATGGATTCATCATAGATGATGATGATGAGGTACACATTGTAGAGGATGATGATCTAGTTATATATGATAAGGCTAAGAGTTGTAGACACTTAGAGAAATGGTAAATGACTATAAAATCCAAAATGGATCTTTAAAGCAATGCTCAAGACCATTCGAATTTTACTTGCGATTGTAGTTTAATATTACTATAACTGGCAAATGGACGTGGAGACGCCCTTCCTCAAATATATATTATTAGAGGAGAATGTATGTATAATACAGCCAGATGAATTTGTTTCAATGATTGAAGAAAATCATGTATATGAGCTACACCAATTCATTTATGGATTGAAGCAAGCTTCTCAAAGATGGAACATTCATTTTGATGAGACAATCAAAAGAGTTTGATTTTATCAAAAACAAGAATGAACCTAGTGTGTACAAAAGGGTCAGTGGGAGCGCTGTGACATTACTAAGTATTATATGTTGATATACTATTAATAATGAATGACATACCAGTGCTATAATCAGTAAAGATAAAGTTGTCTAAACATTCCTCCATGAATAATTTAGGTAGAACATCCTAAATTGGGGATATAAATCTATATAAATAGATTTAAAAGGATGCTCGGCTTAACCCAAGGAACGTATATTCATTTGATGTTAAAGGCGTTTAGTATGGCAAACTCCAAAAGATGTCTCATGATGATGAGCAATGGAGTGTATATATCTAAAATTGTCCTCAATAAAAGAGAGATTGCATGAGTAACTATCATGTATGCAATGAAATGTACGAGACTTGATGTTGATCAGTCATATTCTGGAGAAGATCATTGTAAGACAGTGATAAACATTTTAAAGTACTTAACCGACACTAAGGATGTAATCATGATTCATGATGGGTCTGAATTAAACTAGAGGACTAAACAGACTCAAGTTTTCAGACTGACTAAGACGGCAGCAAATCCACTTTAGGGTAAGTCGTTACAATGAAAGGTGGTGCAGTGAATTGGAAAGGTTTCAAACAGCAAAAAGTTGTTAGTTTAGTGATAAAGATAAAGTATATAGCTGTAAATGAAGCTGTAAGTTGATGTTTTGGATGGAAAGTTCATTACAAAACTAGGAATAGTTCATAAGTCTCTTTTTGGATCCAAACATGTGTTGCGGTAATTTTATTTGATTAAAGAAATCATTGAAAGAGGAGAAGTCACTATAGAGATAGTGAACTCTCAAAAAGACGTTGCATATCCATTTACTGAAGTTATCCAACAACAGGATGATCGTCACTTACAGAAGAAGGGTATGAGATACCATGGCGATTGACTTTAGTGCAAATGGTATTTTGAAAGTAGTATACATACAAGCTAATCATGTTTGATGATAAATCATATATTTTGTAACAGTCTTATTCTTTATTAATAAAAGTATTATATAATTAAAGGTATTTATTTATCTACATAGTGCTATTTTTATAATATGTGATAAACTCATAGTTTTAAGAAATACTTTTAGAATCATGATGATGATCATGCTAATGAGATCTAAATCCATAGTGTAGACACTCAAAATTTTGCATTTTTTTTACGAACCCTGCAAGAGGTTACAATCGTCTTTTGCCTCCCGGTGACAACCCCGGGATGCCAACTCATCCCCGGTCTCAATATCGGGATGCTAACTCAATTTCGGTCTCAATACCGGGATGTCAACTCATCCCCGGTCTCAATACCGGGATGCCAAATCTTCCCTGGTCTTAATACCAGGATGCCAACTCAGCACCGGTCTCAATATCGGGATGTCAACTCAGCCTCAGTCTCAATACCGGGATGTCAACTCAGCCCTAGTCTCAATACCGAGATGTCAACTCAGCCCCAGTCTCAATACCGGGATGTCAACTCAGCCCCGATCTCAATACCGGGATGTCAACTCAACCCCGGTCTCAATATCGGGATGCCAACTCAGCCACGGTCTCAATATCGGGATGTCAGCTAAGCCCTGGTCTCAATACTGGGATGCCAGCTGTGACGAACGAGATTTTTGTAACTTAATTTGAATATTTATTGAATTAAATAAATATTTTGTGATGATTTAATTATTAAGTTAAAAAATTAATTGATAAAATTATGGTAGATTAATTTAATTATATGTGTTACATTAGTTAAATCAATGTGGTGAATTTTTATATTCAAAGTATGTATTTAATTGAGCTTATTTGATTAAACAAATTATTTAAATAAGTATAATGTTATTCTAATTAAATTAATAATTAATTAGAGATTTAATAATTTGACATAATTAATAAACAAGATTTTTAATTATGTGACTATGTGAATTATTGTGGAATTATGTAATTTTATTTAAATAGGATTATTTGATTAATTGGGTGTGACATTAATTAACTATATAATACTACCTCCATCCCATAATAAGTGCTTTTTTAGCTTAAATCACACATACCAATACACAAGTTAAAATGACAAAAATACCCCTAATAAATTTTGTTTGTTTTGTTTGAGACTTTTTTTATTGTATTTTGGTCTATCTTTCTCTTTCTTAAACCTTTCAACTTCCCAATAAATACGCAATAAATACCATTGGTTGCATAAGGGCACATATGGAAAAATATTATAAAAATTGTATTGGAATTCTAACACATCACTTATATTGGGAAAAAATGTTAAACCTAAAAAAACACTTATTGTGGGACGGGGGTAGTAGTAAGTTAATTAAAATAAATGGAAAAGGAGCTTTTTAAGTGACAAACCAAACATGGCCTTAAGAACGTTAAGGCTATGAAGCACTTAACCACTACCCATGTTCTGCCAGTTAAGTCTATACGTATAATTATATTAGTATTATAAGTCTTTTTGAAAACAAGTTAGAGAACACAAAGAGAAAAAGAGAGAACAATTTGAGAGAGATTGAGATTGAAGAAGGTTTGGAGAATCAAAGAAGAGTTTCCTATCATCTAAACAAGAATCAAAGGGTAAGAATCCAAGTTATAATCTCCATTTCTCATGTTTTTGAGTTTTCATAGAAAAATTAGTTTCAGTTCTCTATTAATGAATTTTGTGACTAATACATGAGAAAGTGATTGATAAACTATTTTGGTTGAATTAATCCATTAGATTGTGTTTAAAAAGGAAGTTTTGAGTTTACAGTGAAAAATATTTGAATATGGCTTGTATGTATGAAATTTGATGCCTTAGTTGCATGTAAAACTGTAAATTGATGATTTAATATGTTTGTACATGTAAAAACGAATAGAACAAAACTTAAACGAACTGATTTGGTGTTATAACGAATCTGTAATGTTTGATTTCATGAAAATTGACGAAACTTTGAAAAATAGAAAAACATGGAATTTATGGGTTCAAATTTAGTTTCTTAAGTTGTTTAAGTTGTCAAAATCATGCTATAAGTGTTGGGTTATACTTCTGTAAAGTCTAGAATTGATGGGTATGATTAATTTATTGTTTGAGCAAAGTTTTTGGGTCTATTTTTGGCTCTGTTCTGCGTTACTCGCGAACCTCAGAATCTGGAACTGGCATGTCGCGCCGCAGCGCCAGCTGCAGACCTTAAGATCCACGCTGCAGCGTTAGCCGCACCGCAACACCAAGGATAGCTTATATGGTGGCGCCGCAGCGCCACTATGTAGTTTGTCCAGAAATGAGAATTTTAATTGTTTTAGTCTAGGAAATGTAATAGTAACCTAATCTAATGAACATAAAAATGTGTTAAACATATAATGGAATGTTAAAATAGATTCTTAACATCTCAATGAGGTACTTACATGTTTAATTGAACTGTTGAACGCATAGTTAGCTAGTCGTTCATGAAATCTAATATTTTATGAAGACAAATGTTGTGATTTGATTAGTATAATCATAATCAGAGTTTATACAAAAGAGAATGAACTTGTGATGCTAGTTACGTTATTGAGTAATGTGTATTGTGAATGTATTGGTATGTAGGACTTAATAAAGAACGTGAATTATAAATTGTAGCTTGTGCAAGAGGCAAGTTTCCTAAACTCAAACTTTACTTTTACACTGAGCAAATATCCTATCTCTAACTTATTGTTATTAAGCAAGTTCTTAACATTCTAAGTTATTCATTTATCAAGTCTTAGACTTGTGTTCTATATCGAGCGAGCTCTTGTTTTTAATTGTTCAAGTTCAAAGGTTTCATATTTGATGTTATAACTCTCTTAAACATGATTCAGCTATACAATACTTATTCGATTGTATACTCTTGAGATTTATCATTCAAGTTGAATATCGATGTTATTGTTGAACTTATAGGACTAGTGAGCCCTTATTTATTCGATTAGTCCATAGTTGATGTACGTTCTAAATTCTAGAATACTTATTGAGCTTATCCAAACCAAACTTCCTTTGGTGCGGACTCTGATGTCAAAACTGAGATGAACAACCCTGTAAAAAGGGATTATTTACGCTTTAGCGTTGATATACTGTGCACAGTATGGTACTAAGGGCTGATCGCCCTAAGTACGAGAAGTAGAGTCCATAGTCTTATTACTGTTAAAGGTTTGAAGTTTAACATTTTACAACCTAGGACATAATTCAAGGTCTTATGACCCTCAGATGTTATTTTGATTCCTGTTATTTATCCTCGAGTCAAAAGTTGAGTTTCTTTATTCAGATGTCTTTGATTCACTCGCATGTTATTATATTGTTGTCATATTATTATACTTGTGGGCAATCGTGCTCACTCATGCGTAATAATAACATTGCAGTTAAGAACGAAAGGTCCGACAAGCCTTCTACTAGCGAAGGCAAGGGCAAGGTCAACAAATGATGAAGACTTGTTGTTTATTTTATGTGTTTATGTTTCAGACTTATGTTAAAGTTGTGTAAGACTTATTTAATTATTTATGTTTCCACATTTGAGATTTAAGGTTAAGTACGACCTGTGATTGATGTCTTTTTTTTCAGATGTTGTAACCCCATAAGGGGAGGATTTATTTCTATCTATTGCATGATTTGCATTTATTATGGGTAGATAGATAGATGATATGTGTACAGTGAACACCAAATCCCGTGAAATTGAAGTACTCGGATTTGGGGGTGTCATAAGTTGGTATCAGAGCCATAGGTTATGAACCTTAGGTGGTGGAAAACTATAGGATAGTAGCCTTTTTTGAGATCGAGAATATAGTAATGATAACTCTTATCGAGTTTTAAGAAAGATACTAACTTATCTTATGTGCTATGTGCTTATACTTATATACTTGAGTATCGATTAGCATCACGTTATAACTAAGACATAAAATTCTATTTGTCAGGATGACAGATGCTGGAGAACCTAGTCAGTCCAGGGACCTTGTTCCCCTAGAGGCTAGAGAGGTGGAGCCCCGAGATATCCACATAGTCTGGGAGTAGTTAGTCCGATGAGAGCCATCACCCTTGATCACAGTCATTGGTCAGGAGTATGTGCAGGTCTCTGATTCAGAGGAGGACTCTGAGGAAGACCCTGAGGAGATTGAGGTTCAGGCTGAGGAAGCCGAAGAGGAGGAGGAAGACCCTGAAGAGTTCCCACCGAGCTCTATCAGTGCTGAGATGTATGACGAGCTGTATGACAGTAACATAGAGTTACGTGATACTGTTCAGGAGCTGAGGGAGCGGTCGGTTACTCAACAGTCTACCATCGAGCTGAGGGATGGAGAGGTTGAGGCTCTTCACACACGGTTGGGAAATGTAGAGTGGGATTTGGCTCACGAGAAGGGCCAAATTAAGCAAAAATTAGAGGAAATGGAAGAATTGAAGAATGAACTAAAAGAGAAACCAGTAAGGCTGGCCATAGCAGGGGAGGCCGGGGTAAGGGAATCACGATGAGCAGACCTCGCAGAAGATAACTGTCGGGCGAAAAAGGCCAAGCTTGAGGAGATGTACTCTACGCTTCATATTGCAATTGATGAAGCCCAGGATCGGGTTATGAGGTACCCAATTCAATTTGAAGGACTACCGTCGTACATGCTAGATCGCAGGACGATGTCCCGAATTATGGAAGAAGAGCGTGGCAAAGCTGATCGTCGCCTTAATAGGCAGTGATAGGAACATTTGATTTTGTGAAATCTATCTAGTAGTTAATAATGTAAATTCCAATGTGTTTATAAACAGAGAAATATTTTATATTTTAAATCCTGTAGATTCTTTATCATGGGATAGTTGATGTAAATAGCAGTGATGCTATCGTGCTATGTTAAAACTTTTGATTTAATAAAATATCAGAGTTTATTTGAGATAATATGTTGACTGATTGTGTCTAAATGTTTAAGTTAAGCCTTAAATATTTAAAAGATTGAATAAAGATCTAATAAGCGTATATCTTAACAGAAAAATGCCGCCAAGAAGACGACCTAACTGTCAACAGGCCCAAGAGGGGTCAACTAACAACAACAACGACGCCAATGCTAACCCTGTTCAGCAGTTGGTGAACTTACTTGTTGGAGCGCTTAACAACCAACCTCAAGCTCCACCAAACACAACGTTCAAGGACTTCAAGGCGGTGGGATAGCCAGAGTTTAAAGGCACCATGAACCCGATAGAAGCTCAAACCTAGGTCATGGAGATGGAAAAAGTTTTCAACGTCGCCAGAGTCAGAGAAGACCAGAAAACTACCTACGCAATGTTCATGCTAAAATCCGAAGCTAGTTATTGGTGGCAAGCAAATAAGGTCAGAGGAGGAGAATGTGTGATTACCTGGGAGAGGTTCAAAGAGATGTTCTTCAAGATGTACTTTCCGACCAGCTCGGAGAATCAAATGGAGGTCCAGTTCCTGGAACTGAAATAGGGGAATATGTCCGTACCGAAATATGCAGCGAAATTCAATGAGTTGGCTAGGTTTGCCACGTATTAAGTGCACACCGATCAAAAGAAGGCAAGGAGGTTTGAACAGGGCCTGAAGCCCTGGTTGTATAGCAAAGTGTAAATGTTCCAATTGGACACTTTTGCTGGGGTGCTAGAGAAGGCCATTCTCGCTGAAGGCGGGAGTGACGCTGTTACAAAGTATAACCAAGATCAGAAAAAGAAGAAGAGTGAAGGTGAAGGAATTAACAAGGCTAGTGGTAGCAACACGGGAGGGAGTAGCAATCAGAAAAGGAGGTGGAGTGATAACTCATCAATTGGGAATCAGCAAGGAGGTTAGAAAAAGAGGATCGAAGCTTGTCCGACCTGCGGGAAAGCTCACCTGGGAATCTGTATGAAGGGAAAACGAGTATGCTACAATTGTGGTCAGGAAGGCCACATAGCACCTAACTGCCCTAACCCAAAGAAGAGCACTTGCTTCACTTGCGGCTCAAAGGACCATCTGGAAAGAAACTATCTCAAGAAGGGATCTGGAGGGGCAGGATCTGGAGGGAACAAGGAAAATAGCGGTGGAAGTGCTCTAACTATCATGGGACCAACCGCAACCAACCGACCAACCGCTAGAACCTACAACATTATCGTGCAGGATGCTGTACAGTCTCGTGATGTAGTATCAGGTATCATTTCGATCAATAAAGTTAATGCTTATGTACTATTTGATTCGGGTGCTACTTGTTCATTTATATCTGATGAATTTGCTAAGAACTTAGAATTGCCTATGGACAAGTTAGAATACCCTATGAACATAGAAATTGCGAATAGAGAAGTGATCCCTGTTAAGTACGTACACAAGAACTGTAAGGTGGATATTAAGGGTAACATTATGAACGTAGATCTTATCCCGATTAGACTTGGGGAATTCAATGTTATTCTGGGAATGGATTGGCTAGTCAATTATGGGGCTGTAATTGATTTCCAGAGGAAGTGTATCAACCTTATGACCCCGTCAAAGGTTGTGTTTTATGACAGCAAATCGCCTAGACAAGGCAGTTGTCTGACGATGATGCAGGCCAGGAAGTTGTTAAGACAAGGCTGTGTAGGATATTTAGCCTACATAGTCGATAGTCGTAAAGAAAACCCGAAAGTGGAAGATATACCAGTCTTGAGGGACTTCATAGACGTATTTTTGGATGATCTGCCAAAACTTCCGCCAGACAGAGAGGTTGAGTTTGTGATCGATTTGGCGCCAGGGACGACCCCAATATCTAAGGCACTAGAACGGATGGCTCCGGTAGAGATGAAAGAGTTGATGGTACAACTGGAAGACTTACTGGACAAGAAGTACATCCAACCAAGCGTATCGCCGTGGGGAGCATCGGTTTTGTTTGTGAAGAAGAAGGATGGGACGATGCGGCTTTGCATCGACTATAGAGAACTGAATAAGGTCACAATTAAGAATAGAAATCCATTACCGAGGATCGACGATCTGTTTGACTAATTGAAGGGTGTAAGGTACTTTTCAAAGATAGACTTGAGGAGTGGCTATCATCAGCTGAAGGTGAGGCCAGAGGATGTTCCAAAGACAGCATTTAGGACTCGATATGGTCACTACGAATTTTTGGTAATGTCATTTGGTCTAACGAATGCTCCTGAAGCATTTATGGGCTTAATGAATGGAGTGTTCAAGCCATTTTTGGACAAATTCATGGTGGTCTTTATCGACGACATTTTGGTATACTCGAAGACCAAGGAAGAACATGTAGAACATCTAAGGTTAACATTAGAGGCGTTGAGAAGAGAGAAGTTGTATGCCAAATTTTTGAAATGTGAATTCTGGATTGAAAGAGTATAATTTCTTAGATATGTGATCGACAAGGACAGAATTTTGGTAGATCCCTCTAAAGTCGAAGCTGTGATGAACTGGAATCAGTCGAAAACACTGTCGAAAGTGAGGAGTTTTCTTGGATTAGCGGGCTATTATAGAAGATTCATTCAGGACTTTTCCAAGATCGCAACTCCGCTGACGAATTTGACTAGGAAATCGGTGAAATTTGTTTGGACGGAGAAGTGTAATGAAAGCTTCCAAGAGCTTAAGAAGAGGTTGAGTTCAGCACCTGTGTTATCTCTTCCGGACGACACAAGAAATTTTGTGGTTTATAGTGATGCGTCACATAAAGGACTTGGTTGTGTGCTTATGCAAAACGGTAGGGTCATTGCGTATGCGTCACGATAATTGAAAGACTATGAGAAGGGGTATCCGACCCATGACTTGGAATTAGCTGCAGTGGTATTTGCCTTAAAGATCTGGAGACACTATCTCTATGGGGAGAAGTGTGAAATATATACAGACTACAAGAGTCTGAAATATATTTTTACACAGAAGGACTTGAATATGCGCCAGAGAAGGTGGCTGGAGTTAATTAAGGACTATGATTGTGAAATCTTATACCATCCGGGTAAGGCTAATGTGGTTGCCGACGCCTTAAGTTGAAAGGGTCGGGAGAAATTAATGATGTTGACTGCTCAGGAAGAGCTAATTTCAGTAATGGAAAAGCTGGAATTGGAAGTGAAGTATCCGATGGAGATTGATTAGAAGTTGTTTCAGATGCAAGTTGGTACAACCCTATTGGATAAAGTTAAGGAAGCTCAACTTCAGGACGAAGAATGTGAGAAGGTGAAGAAAAAGATATCTGAAGGAACCGAACCGAGATTTAAGATAGACAGTGAGGGACTACTGAGATTTGAGAACAGAGTTTGGGTACCGTTAGTGCCAGAGATTAAGGAGGATATTTTGAGCGAGTCTCATAGCTCATGATATTCGATACACCTCGGTAGTACCAAGATGTACCAGGACCTTCGATAACACTTCTGGTGGCCGAATTTGAAACGAGATATTGCTGAGTGTGTTGCAAAGTGTCTGACTTGTCAGAAAGTAAAAGCAGAACATCAGAGACCAAGTGGTTTGCTACAACCCCTAGTAATCCTAGAATGGAAATGGGAACACATTACGATGGATTTCGTGGTTGGCCTTCCGAAGACTTAGAAAGGCTACGAAGCAGTATGGGTTATCATTGACCGACTGACGAAATCTGCACATTTCCTTCTGCACAAAATCAGATTCAACTTAAACCAGTTGGCAAGGCTATATGTGAAAGAGATTATTTTGAGGTACGGAGTTCTAGTGTCAATTATTTTCGATAGAGATCCGTGCTTCACATCGAACTTCTGGAAGCGACTACAGGAATGCATGGGGACACAGTTGAGAAAGAGTACGGCTTATCACCCACAAACAGATGGGCAGAGCGAAAGAATGATCCAGACATTGGAAGATATGCTGAGAGCATGCATTATGGATTTCAAAGGCAACTGGGATGACCACCTACCGCTTGTGGAATTCGGTTACAACAATAGTTACCACGCTAATATTGGCATACCTCCTTACGAAGCGTTGTACGAAAGAAAATGCAGAACCCCACTATACTGGGATGAAGTTAGCGAGAGACAACTACTAGGTCCAGAACTGGTACAGCAGACAGCAGAGATAGTCAAAGTGATCAAAACAAGACTGGTAGCTGCTCAGGATAAGCAAAAGAAATACGCCGATCCACACCGTAAAAATGTTGAGTTTGAATTGGATAGCTTTGTATTTTTAAAAGTCTCTCCCTGGAAGGGAAAGATTAGATTCGAAAAGAAGGAAAAATTGAGCCCAATATTCATTGGACCCTTTGAGGTACTGCGAAGGATTGGAGAAGTTGCGTATGAGGTAGCCTTACCTCCGACGCTCGAGAATATCCACAACGTCTTCCATGTTTCAGTTTTACGCCCTTACAAACCCATTTACAAGCATGTAATTGAATATGAACCCCTACATTTTGAGAAAGACTTATCCTATGAAGAAATTCCTGTTCAGAAAGTTGACAGGAAAGAACAAGTCCTCAGAAACAAAGTTATACCTTCTGTTAAGGTAGTTTGGAGGAACCACAACGCTGAAGAAGCTACGTGGGAACTCGAAGAGCATATGATGAAGAATTACCCATATTTATTTACTTAATTTATGTGTATGCAATTCTGGGGACAGAATCTTTGTAAGGGAGGAGAATGTAACGGGACAAAATTTAATCGAACCGTGATTCTGGGGACAGAATCCTTTTAAGGGGGAAAGATGTGACGAACGAGATTTTTGTAATTTAATTTGAGTATTTATTGAATTAAATAAATATTTTTTGATGATTTAATTATTGAGTTAAATAATTAATTGATGAAATTGTGGTAGATTAATTTAATTATATGTGTTGCATTAGTTAAATTAATGTGGTGAATTTTTATATTCAAACTATGTATTTAATTGAGCTTATTTGATTAAACAAATTATTTAAATAAGCATAATGTTATTCTAATTAAATTAATAATTAATTAGAGATTTAATGATTTGACATAATTAATAAACAAGAATTTTAATTATGTGACTATGTGAATTATTGTGGAATTATGCAATTTTATTTAAATAGGATTATTTGATTAATTGGGTGTGACATTAATTAACTATATAATAGTAAGTTAATTAAAATAAATAGAAAATGAGCTTTTTAAGTGACAAACCAAACATGGCCTTAAGAACATGGGAGCAGTTAAGGCCATGAAGCACTTAACCACTACCCATGTTCTGCCAGTTAAGTTTATACGTATAATTATATTAGTATTATTAGTCTTTTTGAAAACAAGTTAGAGAACACAGAGAGAAAAATGGAGAAAAATTTGAGAGAGATTGAGATTGAAGAAGGTTTGGAGGATGAAAGAAGAGTTTCATATCATCTAAACAAGAATCAAAGGGTAAGAATCCAAGTTATAATCTCTATTTCTCATGTTCTTGAGTTTTCATAGAAAAATTAGTTTCAGTTCTCTATTAATGAATTTTGTGACTAATACATGAGAAAGTGATTGATATATGTTAGGTAGTATGTATAAATCGTTATATGATGTTTATAAACTATTTCGGTTGAATTAATCCATTAGATTGTGTTTAAAAAGGAAGTTTTGAGTTTACAGTAAAAAATATTTGAATATGGCTTGTATGTATGAAATTTGATGCCTTAGTTGCATGTAAAACTGTAAATTGATGATTTAATATGTTTGTACATGTAAAAACGAAAAGAACGAAACTTAAACGAACTGATTTGGTGTTATAACGAATCTGTAATCTGTGATTTCATGAAAATTAACGAAAGTTTGAAAAATAGCAAAAACATGGAATTTATGGGTTCAAATTTAGTTTCTTAAGTTGTTTAAGTTGTCAAAATCATGCTATAAGTGTTGGGTTATACTTCTGTAAAGTCTAGAATTAATGGGTATGATTAATTTATTGTTTGAGCAAAGTTTTTGGGTCTATTTTTGGCTCTGTTCTGCGTTACTGGCGAACCTCAGAATCTGGAGCTGGCATGTCACGCCGCAGCGCCAGCTGCAGAAATAAAGATCCGTGCTGCAGACATTAAGATCCGTGCTGCAGCGTCAGCCGCGCCGCAGCGCCAAGGATAGCTTATATGGTGGCGCCGCAACGCCACTATGTAGTTTGTCCAGAAATGAGAATTTTAATTATTTTAGTCCAGGGAATGTAATAGTAACCTAATCTAATGAACATAAAAATGTGTTAGACATATAATGGAATGTTAAAATAGATTCTTAACATGTCAATGAGGTACTTACATGTTTAATTGAACTGTTGAACGCATAGTTAGCTAGTCGTTCGTGAAATCTAATATTTTGTGAAGATAAATATTGTGATTTGATTAGTATAATCATAATCAGAGTTTAGAAAAAAGAGAATGAACTTGTGATGCTAGTTACATTATTGATTAATGTGTATTGTGAATGTATTGGTATGTAGGACTTAATAAAGAACGTGAATTATAAATTGTAGCTTGTGCAAGAGGCAAGTTTCCTAAACTCAAACTTTACTTTTACATTGAGCAAGTATCCTATCTCTAACTTATTGTTCTTAAGCAAGTTCTTAACATTCTAAGTTATTCATTTATCAAGTCTTAGACTTGTGTTCTATATCGAGCGAGCTCTTGTTTTTAATTGTTCAAGTTCAAAGGTTTCATATTTGATGCTATAACTCTTTTAAGCAAGATTCAGCTATATAATACTTATTCGATTGTATACTCTTGAGATTTACCATTCAAGTTGAATATCGATGTTATTATTGAACTTATAGGACTAGTGAACCCTTATTTATTCGACTAGTCTATAGTTGATATACGCTCTAAATTATAGAATACTTATTGAGCTTATCCAAATCATACTTCCTTTGGTGCGGACTCTGATGTCAAAACTGAGATAAACAACCCTATAAAAGGGGATTATTTACGCTTTAGCCTTGAGATATTGTGCACAGTATGGTACTAATGGCTGATCCCCCTAAGTACGAGAAGTAGAGTCCATAGTCTTATGACTGTTAAATGTTTGAAGTTTAACACTTTACAACCTAGAACATAGTTCGAGGTCTTATGACCCTCAGATGTTCTTTTGATTCCTGTTATTTATCCTAGAGTCAAAAGTTGAGTTTCTTTATTAAGATGTCTTTGATTCACTCGCATGTTATTATATTGTTGTCATATTATTATACTTGTGGGCAATCATGCTCACTCTTGCGTAATAATAACATTGCAGTTAAGAACGAAAGGTCCGACGAGCCTTCTACTAGCAAAGACAAGGGCAAGGTCAACAAGTGATGAAGACTTGTTGGTTATTTTATGTGTTTATGTTTCAGACTTATGTTAAAGTTGTGTAAGACTTATTTAATTGTTTATGTTTCCGCATTTGAGATTTAAGGTTAAGTACGACCTTGGATTGATTTTTTTATTTTCAGATGTTGTAACCCCATAAGGGGAGGATTTATTTCTATCTATTGCATGATTTGGATTTATTATGGGTAGATAGATAGATGATATGTGTACAGTGAACACCAAATCTCGTGGAATTAAAGTACCCGAATTTGGGGGTGTCACACCAGCTCAGCCCTGGTCTCAATACCAGGATGCTAACTCAACCCCGATCTTAATACCGGGATGTTAACTCAACCCCGGTCTCAATATTGAGATGCCAACTCAACCCCCGATTTGAATACTGGGATGTCAACTAAGCCCCGGTCTCAATATCGAAATGTCAACTCAACTCCGGCGATAACCCTGAGATGTCAAAATCAAACCCCGATCACAACTCGGGAGGTACAGTGACCCCGGCGACAACACCAGGACATCCAATTCAGGCCCGGCCACGATCCAGGAGGTCATGTCAAGACCCGGTCATAAATCGGGAGTCCAAATCAACTTCGGAGACAACCCCAAAGCATCACATCACCCCAGAGACAAACCTGGGAAACCAAGTCAACCTCGGAGATAACCTCGAGGATAAACAGAATCGACTAGGTTCAAAGCCTCAAAGACAGCCCCAGGAAAACTATCGAAGACCGTGCCAGTACAAGAGACAACCCCTGGAGGGGAAAAATGCTCAATTTACCAAGTTGAAGCTAACCAGTTCAAAATCAAGCCGAATTGATGCCAACAAGGACAGAAAGAACCGTAACAATGATCCCGAGTGAAAACAGCGCAAGACAGCTCAACGAATAAACTGCGAAGAATCGAAGACCCGGTTATGAACTCGTCTTCTTAGCCTCAAAAAATGTTTAGTCCCATGTCATTTTGAGGCTCTCGGCGAGGGCTTTCCGGAAAGGTATAGCACACCTTAAACAGATGCTCCGATCAAAAGTTAGAAAGTTCGAACCTGACATCGCGTTGCTTGGAGTGCACATACTTCAAGACAATGGACCCCACCAGGTGGGCCCTGCCACGTGGCGCCGTAGGTAGACCCGCGGCTACCATAGGTAGACTCGCTCCCATCGGGTCTTTAAATACAAGTGCACCCCCAAGCCAAAAAAAAGAAAAAAGTAGAAAACGCTCTGAAACTCAGCCCATTTCGTTTCCTAACCCGACTTCTGATACTCCAACCCCAAATTTTATTACTCTAACACGTAGGTATACTCATATACTATCACATACCAAAAATTAACCAGTAGAAACGCCCGTTTAAAGCCTACCAAGTGGCAAAAAGCCCGTGTAGCAGTCCATTGTAAGTATTTTTACTATCAGAAAGTTTCTACTACTTCATTGCACATTTATACACGTGCACGTTAAGTTTCATTTTCTGATTATGCCCGAACTGAGTTCGGTGGCCAATTTTGCGTACTTTTTAGTACATTTTAGTACATTTATACGCTTTCTCTCATTTGCACAGCCCGGATTGTCGATCCGCGACTTTTAATCACTTATATATATATATTTATTACGACTTTCTAGGACTGGGTCATGGACTTGTGTCCGTTTTGGCTTTATTATGTATATATTTAACTATATATGTACACTAACTTTTCAATTCAGTCAAGCCCGGATGTCAAATCCGTGGTAGTTACTGCTTATAAGTATATAACTAGATATATATATATAAATATAATTGTTTTTGACTTCATTTGGCTTGGATTTTGACTTCGTGGCACTTTAATTGCTTTATAATATATATATATATATACTAACTATATATATTTACATTTCTATTTCAGGTTGACCTGGATCATTTCGTGGCCTTTTTACCGTTTTTATACATATATATATATATATATATATTTACATTCAGTTGAGCCTGGATTAATTAATGGCTCATTTACAGTTTTTTCTATATATATATATATATATATATTTCAATTCTGTTCTGGCTGGATTACTCCATGGCTTTTTACAGCTTTTATAAATATATATATATTCATTCCAATCCGGGCATAGGATTTGAAATTCGTCGCTCTTTACTTCTTATATATATATATTTCCATTCTGTCAAGCCTGGATTACTCCGTGGCTTTTTACAGCTTTTATAAATAAATATATATATATATATATATTTATATATATTTACATTCCAGTACGGGCTTGAGAGTGGAAACCCATCGCCCTTTACAACTTTCGTATATATATAATTATATATATATATATATATATATTCTTTATTCATCGTGATTAAATTTCTGCTTTAAATATTTATTTGATATGAATCGACATTGATATTCATTTAGCAAGTTAGATTTCTTTAAATCTCGCCCTTTCTATCTTTCAAAATGTTCAAAATAGGTCCAATCAAAATCGGAAAGCTAGAATGGCTGAGATTTATTTAAATCTGGCTGTCTTTCTAGTTTTATTCATTATTAAAGCAACCTCGCGACCCTTAGATCGCTATCTATTGGGAACGAGAAGCTTTGGCTACGCGCAGGCTAGGATTTGACTAATGAATCCTTGGTTTTTGCGATGTTTGGATGAAAATATCTATTTTTTGTAAATATCTAAGCTGTGCAAGTTTTCTTGTCTTCCCTTTGTGAGCCTAGGAATCGTGGGATTCATAATCAAACTGATCAGAATCTGATTCCCACGATGGACAAACTCCACATTACAAATGTACCCTGCCAGTTTTTCTGTAAAAATGTACATCCAAAAAACCTTAAAACGGTTATTCGGGTTTAAGGTCTCAAACATAATTAAATAATGGTTTGTCGTGCTAAAGTCACTCCGATGGCTGTCATGCCCATGAGAAGACCGACACTTGTATATATTTTGTGGTCGAGGATGCTTCGCAGCCCGGCAATCACCATTCAAAATTAAGCCAAAAGGCTGAAAAGATAAAAAATAGAAGTATCAACATGCTTTAATTCCTACGTGAGCGTTAGGGTTTGAAAACCTGCTTTCAAAACATCATTTTAATATCTTGTCTAAAAAGGACTTTTGCAACTCAAATCAAACCCTTCGTATATAGGTTCAACGAAGCACGTTCATTCTTTCAAATCAATCAAATGTAGGCCCAATTTCTTCCAGCATTCACACACATATTGCAAATAAAAAGGGAAATATTGAAAAGATGCGGTACCGTCTTTTCACGAGAGTTGGGGGGTGCCTAACACCTTCCCCCCACTTAACCAAGCCCCCCGAACTTAGAACTTCGAGTTCAAAAATTCAATTTCGACAATGTCTAACAATTGGGCGTACTGTCAAAACAAAACTCGGTTGAGTTGGTACAACCATTTCAAATCTACCAACTGGCGACTCTGTAAACTGTTCAAATTGTCGACATGATACATGTTGGCCTTTTCCTAAAACACCTTCACCCTTCATAAAAACAGACAAGATAAAATAAGGGTAGAAAGCAACAAAACTTAGAAAAAGAGAAAGATTCGGGTCCAACTCGACCTATATTTTTTCCTGACGTCGATAGGTGGACTCTGTTGGGGACAGTAGAAGGCTTAGGCTGCATTCAAATCTTTTCAAAATTTCCTTTTATATATGCGTGTGTGTGAAATGCTGCGTCTTTACATTGAATGGATGTGAATGAATGCTTTACTACATTATATTAATGCTTCGCACAAATGTCATAATTTCAAACTGTGAGACGCGATGTATGTGAATGTATGTTGTGTGATTCCTACACCAGGAGGCAAACTCATCGGTGTTTGAGTACTAGACTCAAAGAAGACTAATTCTGCGAGACTCAGGAAAGGCACCACTCAGATCTGCTCCAATTGAAAGATCGGATTAATTTCCCGTATAGTAGATTGCGATGATATGAGGACCTTCATGCCGAAAAGCAGCGAGAGTAGCCTAAGATAGGTCAGCCTCTGATTAACCAAAGTCGAATGGAAGCTTCTTCATGCCTTCCTCTTTCAATACAAATGTCTATTTTCAAGTTTCAATGTAAATAATGCATCCTGTCATGCTATCCTGTCATTAAAACAACTAACCTCTGTTTTATAGGATAAGATTAAAAAACCTCAAAATTAATCACATTACATGGCATGCATTCGACCAACACTTCCATTCAAGAAATTAACACACATATGTTTGTTGTAGGTAAAAATTTGGTCCTGTCACCATATCAAAATCTAAGAAAGCACTAAGTCCATCTCCAGGCATGGCTTCAAGGGCTCAACCAGAATCCACCTCCATCTCTAGGGAATAGTTTGAAGGATTAAAGAACCAGATAGCCGAATTAGCTATTTTCTTAAGAGAACAAAGTAAAGCTCTTAAAGGGAAACAAGCACAAGGTTATATAGAACCAGTTACACTCGGTGGCAGTCAAGAGACTAGAAAAAAAGGCCCTCAGATTCCTGAATAATAGAACCAGGATCCTACCAAAAAAAACCCCTGAAATCACCACCCTCAACAAAGAATAGGAAGCTGGTGATATTTTGAAGAAGGTACAACAAATGGAAGAGACCATCCGGTCCATCAAAGGGACTGCGGCATTTGGGAGTGTCAATTATTCAGACTTATGCATATTCCCCGAGGCTCGATATACAAAAAAAATTTAAGTCCTTGATTTTAAAAAATACGATGGATTGGCAGGCCCATACACCCATTTGAAAGTATTTATTGGAGAGCTCGGATCCTATGTAGAGGACAGGAAGCTCAGAATGCAATTATTCCAGAAGAGTTTAACCGGAGAGGCTAGAGCCTGGTATGCTCGTTTGGATAATTCAAAAATTTATAGCTGGGAAGAGTTAGCACATGCCTTCCTCAATCAATATAGTTTTTAGTCTCAAATGGCTCCAGACAGATACCAGATCACCAAAATCAAGGAACAAAGCACCGAGTTATTCAGAGAATATGCCCAACGATGGAGGCAAGTGGCAGCACAAGTCACCCCACTTATGAATGAGTCTAAGATAGTCATGAACTTCATCAACATCCAAGAAGCTACGTATTACGAGAGGGTCCTAGAAGGCATAGGAAAACCATTCTCAGAGATGATCAAACACGGAGAAATGGCTAAAATGGGGCTGAAATCTGGGAAGATAAAAGATCTTACCGCCTTGGAAGCTGTAGCCGAGTATATTCAATTTGGGAGTTATGGGAGTAATCCCAAGAGAGTACACAAGAAGAAAGATGAAGAAGTGTCCTTAGTACTGCAAGGACAGAATCAAAGAAGCTAGTCGAGCAGTATACCCATTTAAAGGAGGAACTATTCCCCTTTTCAAGCTCCATCCCAACCGTCTAACCCTCCATTTCAAAAGAATTTGGAGGCCAGACGTCGGAGAACGTTCACCCATTTAGGGGATTCACTCAAGAACGTGCTGAAATTGTTGACCGCACAGAAGTAGATTGTTCAGCTCCTTCCACCAACCAGTACCAGAGGATGGATTTTCAACCCATGTAAGAAGTGCGCATATCATTCTGGAACTCCGGACCACGATACACAAGATTTTTGGTCTCTCAAGCACAAAATTCAAGACTTAATAAACAACGGGGAGATTGTGGTGACCAAACCGGAGCAACCGCATGTGCAAGACAATCCCCTCCCTCAGCACAAAGAGGAGAGTGTCAACATGATTAGCACAAAGAAAGGAGAAGGATCCAAATACCTCCTAGATGTCGGAGAGGCAATTCAATCAAGTACCAGTAGCCCAGAAAGTTGGGAGTTATCAGAAAGGTTATTCCTGATAGAACAGGAAATCAAGTTCATTACGGAACAGATTGGACAGTTAGCGGATTTGGTCGCATACCAACATCAGGTAACCAGGCAGTTGATAAACCAATCTAACCAGGCTGAAGTAAGTACTCCCACACCAAAAATTAGTGCCATTGCTATGAGGGACCAATACCAGTTTCATGAGCATGAACCCTGGGCCGATAAGGTGGCCATGGAGGAGAAGTTTCAAGCAAATAGGGAGTTTACCTTTCAGAGGAATTTCACTAACTGAACCAGCCGATGAAGGAAATCCTCTAGATGATGATCAATGAGGGGATGGTTACAGATTTGTTACCCCCGGTGAACCTTAGATCCAGGAAATTCAAACCTGACAGGAACTATTAGTACCATTCCAATGCGCCTGGTTATAACACCGGGGATTGATGGGGACTTCGACACCTGATTCAGAATATAATTGAAAGCGGTGAGCTGATAAGAGGGAATCAAGACTATGGCCTCCCTGATGAGGAAACACTATTTATTCCCATGGCATGGAATTAGGGAACAATAGCTTTTATTTCCTGTGAGAAGGAGGTAACCGGAACACCCTTAATACTTCCTGGAAAAAGGTTCAAGAAGCAATGAATCCTGTGAAGGTAGCTGCACCCGAACCTTTAATAATGCCTTTCAGACCGCAGTATCTTGTCATCAGTTTGAAGAGGGTCCCAGGAACTATGGGAATGATCAAGGTTCCACCTCAAACAACATTTCCATTGTATCCAAGGAGAATCCATTATACCTGCCCTAGCGGATGATCAATCTAGTCACCAAAGCTAAAGAGAGAGTGTCTGAAGAGAAAATAAAAAAATTCCTCAGCAAAATGGGGCATGGAAATTTTTAGTTGAAAATCCACGCTCATTAGGCCTCAAAAAGGATGAGTAAACTGATTAAAAAGGGCGTTAATTAACAGTCTCAGAATTCAAATTTTCTTACTTCAAAATGTGCATCATAGTAAAATATGCATACTTATGACGTTTAAATTTTTTTATCAAGTCATATAAGTATACATTTTTGATACATTGCGTTTAAAAGCACACTACGTGGTTTACAACATTCTGACGATCAAAAAACTAGAAAAGAAAAGATGTAAAAATTACCTGAGATATGCAGAGCATTTGTGCTCTGAAGAAATCTGAAAAAAACTGCCCGAACTTCGTAGATCTAAGAAAGAAAATCAGATTTCCTTTAGGATTCAAAACTGAACATGAATTTGAAAAGGCACATGAGCTCAACTTAAACTCGTAGCAGGGAGAGGGCCCACCTGCGGCTCCATAAGGTGGGCCCAACTCTCTCTGGCGCTGTCCAGTTCGAGTGGAAACGGAGATTATAAGAGCTAAAAAGTCAAATCCGAGAAAAAAACAGCTACGCGATTAAGCGGATTGGCCTGAAATCCTGCGTTTAACCGGCGAGGGCCTGACAAAGATAAGAACTTCATGTAAACCATTGGTTATCATCCCAAAGCGATATCTGGAGACTAATGATGAGAACTGCTTAAAAACTGTGAAAAACTGTTGAAAATTATCGCTGTTTGAGCATCAGGAAAGTCCGACGGTATGAACAGCAGGTTCTAACCGTATCAAGGCATTTAGATTGATCTGAGGGTAAGATTTGTCAGAAAGAGTACCCCCACATCAAGATTGGTCAGATTGCCTGACACTTTAGCTGCTGGCGACAACCCCAGCGAAGCATCGGGAACGGTCCGGTGATATCAGCTGTTAAAGGCCACTTCAGTGAAGGTCACATTTCCTGACACTATCAACTGCTGGGGACAACCCTAGCGAAGCATCGGGAATGGTCCAGTGATATCAGTCGTTGAAGGCTACTTCAGTAAAGGTCAGATTGCCTGACATATCAATCGCTGGTGACAACCCCAGTGAAGCATCAAGAATGGTCCGGTGATATCAGTCGTTGAAGGCCACTTCAGCGAAGGTCAGATTACCTGACACTATCAACAGTTGGCGATAACCCTAGCGAAGAATAGGGAACGGTCCGGTGATACCAGCCGTTGAAGGCAACTTCAGCGAAGGTCAGATTGCTTGACACTATTAGCCATTGGTGACCACCCCAATGAAGCATCGGGAACGGTCCTGTGATATCAGCCATTGAAGGCTACTTCAGCGAAGGTCAAAGGTTCTGACAGTTTAGCCATTGGCGACAACTCAAACGAAGCATCGATAATGAGCCGGTGGCGAAAAAAGTATATCAGTTTGACCCCACAAAGGACAGATGATGGAATCTGTTATACAAATCCCTAGAGGGAGCATCGAGAAAGATTCGATAGTGATCGAGACTTTGCAAGATGTCGTTCGAGTAAGTGTCAAGAGAATTCACCAAAGGCTATCCTGAATGACGTCATCCCCAGCAGAAAATAGCATACACAGACAATGATAGCCTGACACCATGGGTTATCACGGATAACGTTATCCCCAGCAGAAAATAACGTAATCAACCAGTGATAACCCTACTCCCTCTGAGGTATCTAACATTCATAACATATCATGCTATACGCTGCATTACATTGGCATCTATCATATTTGTGACGCCCCCAAATTCGAGTCTCTAGAACCTCGGAACTGGTACGTTACGATGCTACAAACATCTTAATAAATACCATCTTTATTCATAACTAAATGAATACAACCTGGCTTTTATGCCAATTAATACATTATTCCCTTCTGTTCCAGAATCTGTAACCTTTACAATTGGTTATTACATTTGTAGATCGTTCGTGATCTATAATTTAATAGATATTCACAATTCTAAACCTAGCACACATCTAGTCTTAAACAGTGTTCAATACAATCTACTGAGTGGTTTCCCACAAATAACCAATAAACTAGTTTCAGTCTCGTCTACACTATTTTTCATAGCGAGTTAAATCGGTTGCTAGTTCATATATACCTCCTCTCCCTGAAGGAAACGTTTAGCCCAGCTACTATACATCAGCCATTAAAAAGTATTACTGTACCAATACTTTATCATATAACTTTTGAATTTAACACTTAATCTTTCATATAATAAGTTCCTCTTTATAATTCAGCAAACCGAATACCTAAATCCAACATCCTGAATACCTAATCCAGCAACCTGGATTATCCACATAACTTTCCAAGTTCATTAAAACTTAATTCATTTCCTGTATAACATTTATGAGTAAATATAACTCACCATATATTTTCAACTTTATCGTAACATATACAAATTATTTCTTATAACTAAACGATTTACTAACTTAATAACAATTAGTTAAATTATCAGAATAATTACGTTGAATGCTCTATATCACAACATACATCTTCTATAATCCGATATCTTCAATGATTTCTTCAATATCTGCAAAAGTTTTATTTTTGCAAGGAATGAGCACGATGGCTCAGCTAGTTCAACAGTCTACACCTTTCATGCTTCACATAGCATACAAATTTCATATATTCATGCATCAAAAATTTTAGTCAATGCATCTACCCATGCTTCATGCATTTCTATATGCATCATACCTTTCATGATATGCATCTCTATAACGTTCATACATATCATACAACACCATATATTCTTCATGTTGTAAATTTAACACATACTTCACATATTTCATGTTTTGCATCTAGTCACATAACACTTATGTAATCAATGAGTTCATATAAATCACGTATTACATTAACAAAAATGACATGGTTTAATACATATTATCACATTAGAGCAAGTTACTGAAGAACTTGCCTCGAAGCGTTCCTTGTGCGATTAGTAGAATTTGTCCTTCCATTGTCCTACACGATTAAGTGCATATACAACCATAATTAGCGGTATAACGATGTTTATTAGTCATTTATGCTAGCTCTACTTTATCTTTCATTATTTTCCCTTTTTAAATCTTGAGACACAATACTCAATCATGTGTTCAAGTCTTTCTAGGATTCTTTATTATCCATTCGATTTATTTACGTTAAACCTCATTACACATCTTATTACGTCATAAGTTGATCGACTCTAGTCGATTTAATTTGCTTTGATGATTTCTGACTAAACAGTTTATAATTACTTTTTATTCCGATGAATGCCTAATACTCTTATTAAGCCTTCTTAACCTCTCTATCATTCATCTTAAACTATTGTCTAATATTATTAACCATTTAATAATATTTTATTCCTTTAGTAATATTATTAATCATTTAATAATATTTTAATTATTTAAAACTCATAAACAATTTTAATTTAATTGTTTATCTCTTACTATTTAATTTATTTAGTAAACATATCAAACCCTTCATATAACATTTTATCAAAAATAACCAAATTACCTCTATATGGTCATAATATAACATATTAATGATTATTAGTCACTAAAATAATATTAACAAATTTTAGGACTTAATATAATCTAATTTTATTAATTATTCTTAACTTAATCGTAGGCATGAAAAATACCAAATCATTTTAGTATTTTTTTTATCTTTTGGCCACACATATATACATATATTCCATTCACAAGAATAATTTTTATGGAATTTTTTCATTTCATTTAGTATTTTTCAAAAGTCCGTTTTTAGTTCGTAACTTAAGAAAATTAGTTATACCATGATCAACTCCAAGAATTCCCAACTCTTGGCATAATTTTTCACGTATTAACATGAACTTTCAGTTTAAATTCCGTGGCCATTGGAGTTATAGAACTCTAATTATAGCCATTTTCATCGGAAAAACATAAAAATTGACATGACCATAACTCGGTCAATTTAGGTCAGAATAAGTTCATTTTTGGACAGAAGCTCACTCTTATTTTTTAGATTTTGCCTACTTTGCTAAAAACAGTCCACACAAAAATCTACAAAAACTTTTTTAGTGATTCCACTTGAAAATGTTAGGGGACTCATAGATCTATCTCCAAGACTTGACCACACTCAAAAATTCAAAATATAATGAGAGATATGGTTGTTTGAATTTCATATTTCGTTTTCTTAAAATCTGATTTTTCTAACCTTTGTGTTTTCTAAGAAAATTTCAATGATCTCTTGATTAATCTAATATTAACCATCATAAATCATCATAATATATCCTAATACTTCTTAAACTCAAGGATCTAACATGATCCATGATTAATTTCATCAAACTTTTACCATAAACAAACAAAACATAATTTAACCCAAGAAAATTTCAAAGCTAAAGTTTAGAAAACTTTTCAACTTTTGCTTGGTTGATGGACCATCTTTCTTAGTAGCTTGGCTTGCTAAGTCCTCTCTCCCTCTTAGCCCTTTTCCACCGTGGTCTTCCCCCTTCTTTAGCCTCTCAAGTTCTCTTGTTTTCTCTAGGGATTTTAGGTGAGATTGAGGGAGAAACCTATGGTTTCTTTTTTCCCTTCTTTCTTTTTCTCTTCTCCTCTCTTCTTTTTCCTCTCTCTTCTTCCCCCCCCCCCCCCATCCATGGTTGCCCTCTCTCTCTCTCTCTCTCTCTTTTCCTCTTCTATTTGGACGGGTGGGGGTGAGAGAGATGAGAGAATGATTTTCTCTTTCTTTTTCATTCTCTTTCTTTCTTTTCCTTTCTTTCTTTCTTTTCCTTTGTTAAGTTAGTATAGAAAATTAAGACCAATGGCAAAGTAGTCTTTAACCATCACTAGGAAAGGGCGAAAGGGTCTATAAGTCATCTCAAGGAAATTTTCTCATAGGACATATTGGTTATAATCAATTTTTTTTAAGGACAAAATTGTCATCTTACTATAATTTGGAAATTTCCTAGAAATTTCCTTCAAGGATGCCATAGTCATTAACAAATTTTTCTTGGGGCAAAATTGTCATTCCCCTATTACTAGGAAACTTCCTAGCAATTTTCTTCCTAGGACACAAAAGTCATTAATAATTTTATATTAGGACAAAATAGTCTTTTGTCACTTCAAGGAAATTTCTTAACAATCATCACCCATCATTTACTAGTGCGGCCCACTCTTATATACCAACACTTTTCTTACATTTAACTCAAGTATGGTTAGTTCTTAACCATAGTTATTCTCCTAGCACATATCCTATTATTTTGGGTTACTAAATAAATCCTCAATGGGCTAAGATTGGGCCATTCCTTTAATTCTTTTTCGGCTTCCTAACTAATTGTTTGGGCTATGTAAACTAACATGGTCCAATGCTTTACTTAGCTTACTAAAAGCCCAAAATGTCCCCTCTCCCATTGGGCTAAAGGATTGGGCTTAAACTAATTTATCTTGGGCTTGCAAATTAATCCCTTGGGCTATGAATTCCACAGAGTTCAATACATTTAATTTTTATCCTACCCTAATCATTTAGTTAGGGTTTTCATTACACACATTTGAAATTTAAATCATTTCTCATATATCTTTAATTTCGTAACCCATTTATACTTGCTTTAATTAGTTTATAAAATTAATTAGTTTAGATGTATAAAATAAATCTCTTAGGGTTAGTATATATTTTAAATACTATTATTCTCCAATACCATAACACTTAGGTTATTCAATTTCTCATTCCTAATATATAATTAGGTTACATTAGTTTTTTTTATTTGTTTATATAATAAACAAATAGAACAATCACATAATATTCATACCAAATAATTTATAACTTTGTGAGACATGTCCCACAAATCTCATACTGTATTTATCCTTATCATTCCTCTTGCTAAAATATATATAGCACATCACTAAGTGTATATATATATATATGTATATATATACATATATACATATACTCATCTTCTTTTCAACTCATAGCAGCCCTTCATGTAAAATTTATTTCCTTAATAAAATTTTCACATGTATCATTATAACATTTCTTACACTATTCAGTTCACACAAAATTTATAGGTATCGTAGTACCATATCCTTAACATTCCTTCAAGTACATATAACTCCATTTCTAGGGTTTTGAAATTTTGTAACCCATATTTTCTCTATTCTCATTCAAATAGTAAACCATATAGGCTTTACTTAAAAATTTTAAGTAAAGCCTCAAATTTCCATCTAGGTTTTATTCTTTAACCTTCATTTTAATCATTTGAAATCTTATAAATTTTTGGGTTGTCACAATATTTCTAGTGTCTAGCAATATTTATCCTGTTCATTCTATTGCATTGCATAAACATGATAAAGAGGGGCATCTGTAGACACTCAAAATTTTACTTTCCTGTTACTAACCATACAGGAGGGTATAACCGTCTTTTGCCTCTCGACGACAACCTCGGGATGCCAACTCATCCCTGGTCTCAATATCGGGATGCCAACTCAGCCCCTGTCTCAATACCGGGAAGTCAACTCAGTGATGAGTGTGTTTTATATACACAAATTAGGTACTTTTGGCCTTGATAATTTCTAAGTCTTTATCTATTTCGTTTGGTTTTTATTTGTTTTCACCTTATTGTAAATTGTGTGGTTTTATATTGCTATTATGTGTTTTTGTATGCCTTTATGTGTTTTTACTTTGTTTTGTAGGAATTGAAATAAAAGCTCCTTGGATCAATGTTTAGAGTTGCCACTTTCGCGTTTTTGACTTAAATTTGGCACAGTAACCGCTTGTTTCAACCTTGATCCAATCCGTATCTCTCAAAACACAAAGAACGAAAGTTGTAGATATTCTCCTCAGATTTCAGGAACATCTTGAATAATCCCAATTGAAGTTCATATGAGAGAGTTATGGTCATTTTACCATCGGATTGTGCATGCATTTTACACAATAGCTGTTTTTAGGCTAATTTGACCCTAGCTTCGGCTGGTATCTGTCCGAAAGCAAAATATGAAAGTTGTAGAGCCAATTCTAAGATTTCCGTAGCCTCTTGAATCTCCTAAATCTGAGTTCGGACGAAGAAGTTATGGCTATTTTACCAACAGACGTCGAAGCTGAAAATTCCAGAAAATGGCCAAGCGCCTAGGCGCTCTTTCGTAGTTCATTTCAAGAGCCTAGGAGCTCCAAGGTAGGGATCCAGAGCCTAAGTACCAGAAACAAGCGCCTAGGCGCTCCAGAGTCAGATTTGCACAATTTTGCTGAGTTTTGTAGGGTTTTATGATGTAATGCTATAAATAGAACATGTACCCTCCATTTTGTGACAGCTAATACTTCTAAAATCACATCTAGACTTAGGGAGGCTGTCATAAAACATCACCAATAAGAGCTAAAGTGCTGCAATACAAGATATTTCCAGGAATAGCTAAGGAGCAAATTGAAGAAAGGATTGCGAAGGAAGAGAAACAACTAGAGATCATCAACAACCAAGCAAGCAACATATGAATATCTTCAAAAAGGTTTTATTATCTCTAGCTTTCCTTTGAATTTGTATTTTTATTTCATGATAAACACCTTGTGTTTGATGTTTTGTATAGCTTCCATGAGCTAGAACTCATGTTCTAAGAATGTGATTGAACCCTTTGCTTAATTTGAATGGATTTTCTCTTCCTTTTGATTATTGTTGCTCATATTAATTGGCTATCATAACTTATGCTTGTTAGGAATATACATGAGAATGTTATTCCTATTTTATATGATTTGATTATGATATAAATGAATGAATATGCAAGTATGCTTTCATTGATAAAAGCTCTAAAGTCCTTTGATAGATAATAGGAAAATATGTACAAGGACTTAGACTGAAATAATCAAATATGTTAGGTTGATCCTACATAAGCAAAACAGCTTTGTAAAGTCCTTAAAAAGAAATAATGTACAAGGACTATAAATATAGAAAGATCAAGTTTGTTAGGTTGATCTTATAAAGTGTAATAGATAGGCTTGTCTGATCGTCAAGCACTACACCAGCATCGTAGTCTGCCATAAGAGACAAGGAAGACTCGAGAACTATCGAGGCAGAATCGTAGTCTGCAAGATAGTAGATCTCGGAGTTCGTAGTCTTCCAGGAGAAACGAGGAAGGATCGTAGTGCATCAAGAAGAACTTTCTCAGTGCCGTAGTCTGCTGAGGAAGTTATGTTCAGAATCGTAGAGACAGCTTGTTTATGAGACGACCAAGCATTTGCCAGAGCTAAGTCAAGAATCGTAGATCACACTTGAAGTAGTGGAGTCTACTGATCATATCAGAGGCAGAGATCGTAGTCGAGCAAGATCAGACAAGGACAGCAAGCATGAAGGCATAAATCTTAGTCTGTCAAGCTCTGATCTTGGAGTCGTAGTGTCTGCAGAAACAAGGCTAAATCGTAGTCTGCATAACAAAGGCTTCTATAGAGATTGCTCACAATGCCAAGGCAGAATCGTAGTGTCAACATGATTCTCAACAGAAGAGCACTCCCAGAATATCCAAAGCATGAAGCCTCTAGTCTAAGCTGCAGAGATACATTCCACCTGAAGGAAACTAGAGAGCACTCAACGAATGGCAAGCAAGCTAACAAAAGATCTAAGCACCAACTCAATCGTCATCCATGTTTAGTTGTGAAGCCATTCATGATGAAGTCTTCCACAAGCCGATTAGAAGAAGACTTCAGATAAAGTGACTGACTAAAGAAAGTCAGCAACTGCAGTAGCTGTCAAGAGAACAGAAAAGAACGATCTTGAGATTAACCAGGATCGTAGTGTTTGCCGAACAAGCAGGAACTGATACAGTTTACACAGAGATACTGGCTAACTTATAAAAAATAAGACAGAAGTGATTAAGCATAGGTCAGACCATTGTTGATAGGTGAACGTGAGATCACCAGGAGAAAGAGAGCTGGGTATGCCACAAATCTGACGTGTCTTACTATTCAGAAGGAGGCCATAGCAAGGAGTCAAGCTATCAGTTCCTAAGATCAGTCGAGGCAAGCAAAAGTGATGAAGCACTGCACAAGTGAAGGAAGAAGTGTTCTACATTATAGATCCAAAGAACACTCTTCAGAATCATAGTGTTGTCTCAACCAATCAATGAGCAACAATCAACAAGACACACTACGATCAAGGTCCAAGAACATCTGTATCAGAATCGTGGAGTTCGGACATCTGAATATTGAAGCACTGGCAACGTTTCAATATGAAGACTGACATTCGAACGTTGCTAATTGAGAGCATCGATGTAAAAGGACAACTCCTAAGGATTCAAATCCATCAAAAAGAAGTAATAAAGGTGACTACCAGCCTGACACAGAATAGTGACATCTCTGAGGCGGTAGGTGAAAAAATAGACTGATGTGTTAGTAAAGTCAAAAAGGAGTTGTCACGTCACATCAACAGTCTACACCAAATAATTCAAGATCTGCGAAGCAATTCAAATAGCTCCCAACGGCTATATTCCAACGAAAAGATTGTGAGGGAGTATATAACAGCTAGAGCTTCAAAGATCAAGAGTTACTGAGTTGTAGAATCGTTGAGTTATTGGAATACTATATGGTTGACTCTACGGGTTCCACCAGAGTTGAACAGAACAAGTCTCAGTGGCAGTGAGACTACGAGATGGGAAGTGAAGCAGATTGGAAGAAGGACTTGAACAGACTAAAAGCTTCACTCAACAAGGATGAGAATGCCACTAAAGATGGCAGCTAAGCTTAGAGCCGAGAAGGCCATAAAGATAGCATTCAAGAAAGTGGCTGAGCATAAAGAAGATCAGAAGAGCCACTCTACGGATCACCATGAAGAACCAGAAGCTGAAAAGGAAAAGATGCAGAACCATGTTTACTTATCTATCAAGAAAGGTTCAAGGGCTGCTAAGGACCAGAAGAAGATGACCCACAGTGAAAAGCCCTAGCAGTCCTATATGGTGATGGTGCACAGTTGCGATCAGAAGAAGATGGGCTGAACAGAATGAAGATCAGCTGCACCTGAGAAGAAGAGGTCCAGACTCGAAGCAGAATGCTGAGGACCAAGCCAAGCTGCTAAGTACAAGAGATGATAAAGCTTCAAGTCATCTTAGCAGCAAAGCAACAACAACAACAACTACAACAACGAGTAACAATGGCCTGAGAGGTTCTTATCCGGAGGGACTAAATGAGTTCCAAGGCTGCTGGCCAAGAAGAGTTCTTAGTGAACTGGAGGAGTTCCAAGCCTGCTGGGCTTGAAGTGTTCTTAGTGAACTGAAGTGCAAAGGCTGCTGGCCTTGAAGGAATCTTAGTGATTCAAGGTGCTGCCTTTCCTTAGTGGATTTCCTGCAAGAGTGCAGAAGAGTGGATTAGGAGCTTGAGTCTCTGAACCACTTAAAACCCCTTATGTCTTTTACATTCTGTCATTTACTTTCTGTCATTTACATTATGTACTTAACTACTATAACTGTTATGATTGTAGTAACTACTTACAACGAAACTAACTCAAAGAACAATGTATCAATATTTATCAATATATCAATGAAGGGGACATTTAACGTATTTTGCTGTGCTTGAAATGATTCTTATGTTTGTCATGTGCTAACTTCTTAGCAATACAAAATAAAATAGAAAAGAGTTTAAAAATGCAAAGGTTCTATTCAACCCCCCCCCCCTTCTAGATCTATTGTGTGCCTACTGGGAACTAACAATTGGTATCAGAGCAGGTTCTCATGCTATATTCAAAAGCTAATCGCTTTGAGTCTGATCCTAGGCACAAACATTATTCTAAACTTAGTTTAGTAGTAAGTCACTTGTGAATGCAGATGACCTCACACGTTGGAAATAATGTGTACAGATAAATGTGTATATACACTAGAAGCTGCTCAGATTGGTCAAGGTTCTTAAATGCCATAGCATCAAGACCAATCCTTGTCCATAGTTAATCCTGTAGTTTGAAGACCAGAGATGGGAGGTCAAGAGGCATCAACAGCAAAGAATCAAGCATCCTCCATTCTGAAAGATGAAAGGCCATACATGCAAAGAAACGCTCATCCAGAGGAGAAAGAAGAATTTCTCAAATATGTATTTGGCTAACTAGTAGTTGGATTTGAACCCTGAGGTTCAAGGTGATGAAAGAACTAGAGATGCCAAGACGTTCTTAGCTTACCTCTTCAAGGCTATGACTGATTGATCGAAGGACAACTGGAGCAATAAGTTGTCAAAAATAAATATAAAGATATGCACATCAATGCCTAACCTCATTATAGCAAGGCAAATGACTGTCAAGAGACTGACCGTGTAAAGGTACGGTTCCTCATTTATTATAAATATGTACATAATGTTGCATCACCTTATGTACTATAACAGTAGTCTATCAAGAGACCATACTCTTCCTAAAAAGGGGAAGAGATAAAGTACACTAAGGTTGGAAACTTAATTGCTAACAAACTTTCTCTCCATCCAAGTTGTAGGTTGAAGATAACATCTTGAAAGATGTCTGAAATAGGTCATAAGCATATCAAGATTTAATTAATCTTAAGTGGAGTAATCCTTGCTGAAGGTTTAGTATATATATACAAACCTATGTTTATGTTCTAGGTTTTTAATAATACATAGAGTATGATCAGTTCTAGAGGAGTATCTTGAAGATTCTTAGAAACTGATCATCTCCATGAATCTACCAGATACAAAAAAGTAATAGAGTTGATTCCTACCTTCGAACATTCAAAATTTATGAACATAACCAAGCAAAGGGTGAAACCATCAAAGAAAAAGAGTGTATTATTAAAATGATTAATCTTACATACATTCACCATCATGCATTTTAAATGTCATATCTAAATCTGATACATGCATGGATATGATCATTGATGCTAAATTTAGCGTAAATTCTAATATATGAGGAATAGTGGTTTTGAGAAACTAACCTAGCAGGACCCATTTGACCATGGGTACCAAAAATAGAAATTTATCTAACCTACAGGTACTTGGTCTATCTGACCACACTAAGGAATGCTGAAGCAGATGACTTCAATCACGAGGACTTAACCAGCTGGAGGCTCAAGACATTTCAGCAATGCTCTTGTCAAAATTCATCCTATGCCAAAGCCGGTTTCTGAAGATTTGCTGAGCCTGCATGAATAAAGCTCACCTGATTGCTAATCTTCATATGTAGCTGACCGTTCATGCCAAGATCCTCTATGCTTATTCATATAAAGCATATCAAATCAGAGGGAATATCAAAGAAGTTCACATCAAAGGATCACCAAGTATTGATCATGAAGAATGCATCATAGAAGCAGAACTCCACGAATGCAGCCTATCAAAAAGCCTAAGGAAAATCTTAGTGTTCTCTACGATCAAGACTGTGCCAAGCCTGTGCAAGTCAACACACAACGATTATGGTACAATGATCATAATCGTAGTGTTTCTCCAGTCAACATAAAAGTTCGTAGTTCTGATTAAGGAGGAAGGGCAACTAACTGAAGGAAGGCTGTATCAGATAAAGAAAACTACGTTCGTAGTTCTGTCTACAATCGTGGAGTGATCAGTCCTGAAGATATCTCTCTCCATGATCCAAGGAAGCTTTTATAATAGAGATGATTCCAGTCAGAAGGAGATATGCAAGGCTGCCTTTTGATGAATATGAAGAAGAAGAATTCATGCTTCTTTGAGAAGATAGCGTCATCTATGGGGGAGCAGTGATCTTCTAAGAGCAGCAGCACTAACGGTGTCAAAGATGATTAATGAAGAAAATTCTCCAGATCTTCCAAGAAGAAAAGATAGTCACTTGATTGAATCATAAAGATCAAGTGAGAAGCTGAAGAAGCTGTGAACTTCAGAAGAAAAAGAAAAGCAGTCACAGAACAAAGAAGTTCTCACTCACTATGATTGAAGAGGTGTCACCAATCTTAGAGTCTAGACAAATTATGACTGCAGATGGAGAAGCTGCTACAGCCTCTCAGCCTGAACAATTATCAAGGCTGAATCTGAATGAAGTACAAAAGCTGCGTCCAAGTCAAAGAAGAGGACTAGGAGATTTATCAAGAAGTTTGATTTGGCAGATGAGAAAAATGATCAAAGGATTGCTGTCGAAAAGGCTGAACAAAGCAATAAATCTCAAGCATATGGTCCAACTAAGAAAGAGACCAGAACCATAGGAGATCAGGTCATGATCAGTCATACAAAGTACACTACTGAACCTGATCAAACCATAATCTATGCTGAGATAGAAAAGTTAAAGATAGTGGAAATTGTGGAAGAACAGATGAAGATATGGAGATGGTGAAGCTCAGGGAGCAAAATGAAGAAGTAAAATTCTTGCCAGGAGTTGTGAGATAAACAGGAGCTAAACCAAAATAGAAAGATTCCAGTTACAGAGTCCCAAAATTCTGTGACTGATGAACCAAATAAATATCCATCATAATCAGTAGTAATAACCCAAAACATGCTACTGATAACCATATCAGCCACCAATCTCAAAATCGTGGAGTGCCTATGATCAACCATCTGATCATAACAAAAGAGCAGGAGGACACCACGATTACAACCCATACAAAAACCAACACCAATGAAAATCCAGAGTTGGTGAATGAACTCCTCAGCAGAAAGGTCAAATGTGATGTCAATACTAATCTTGTCTAAAGCATTTCATCTGATAAATGCCTCAGGGACAAACCTGATCCTTAGCGTTGAGTTAAGAGGTTGGCCCTTCCTGAGCTACCTTATTTTAGAAGGAATGCTAATATAAAATGCGTCACAAGAATCTTTGCTGAAGCAAGCAGCATCTCATCAGAAGATTACTAGCTGCAAAAGAGAATTGCCAATCCCTCGGAGTACAATGAAGAAGTTATCTATTGAAGCATGACCACAGACTACGATCATCGAAGAAGATGCAGAGAGTGTAAATTAGTCTGGGAATCGTGGAGTACTGAGCTAAGACATAAGTCACTCCACGGATTGAAGAAGTCAATAGTCAACAAAAGAAAAGTCAAATCTGGATAACTGACACGATGGAAGAGTTACAGATTGTAACCTATCAACGTCTTATAACTGTCCCACTAAGAAATGTGGAAGGAACAGTTACAAGAGGAAAATTCAAATAATTAGCAATTTCATTTTAGCGGGTTCATCAAAAGCTGCAAACCTGTCAAACCAATACAGTCATCCTCTCAAGCTAAAACCTAAACACTTCCAAACAGCCTGTCCTTCTTCAATAGTCATCCGATCTCGAACTGCTTTCTGACATCTCACAAGATTCTTACAAAGCTATAAACCCAGAAAACCCTAACTCTTCAAATGGCACATTGGCGAGTAATCACTGGCATTCAGCTCGGAACCAGACGTTCAAAAAATCAGAGAAGAAGTTTAGAGATATTCTTGAACATGTAAAGAGGGCTAGATTCTCAGAATGCCTTGGGTCGAATACTCCTATTTATGTTGACTTGGTTAAAGAGTTCTACTCCAACATGACTACAAACTTTGAAATCCTTTCTACCAAATTAAAAGGTCAGATTCTGAAGCTGAAATCTTCTGACATCATTCAGTGCTTAGGTTTTCCTGACCTATGTCTGAAAAATCTTGATGAAGTCAACACTGAAGAAGCCAAGAAGATTATGAGGTACAGAAGAAACCCTAGTCTGAAGGACATGAAGAAGAAGGAGCTTCCTGAAGAATTTGAGTTCCTCGCAGAGATTGTAGGCAAATGTATACTATGCAAGGACACTGCACATGACACTGTGAGTGATCAACAGCTGAAGATCATGTCTACAATAGTTCTGAAGAAGCGTATCAACTTTAGAGTTATTCTGATCGACCAAATGTCCAAATGGCTGGATAGGGCAGAGAAGAAAAGGTTAACAGGAAAACCCCTCACTAAAGTTTTCTATGGGAGGTTTTTGAGTGTTATTCTAAAGAAGAAGCTGAAGAATAAAATTAGGGATGATGAAGGTGAACTTCTTAACAGCCATAAGATAATGACTACACAACTATTGCAAACTAGAAGAAGAACCCAATGGAGAACAAACGGCTAACACATGGCAGCAGCAGCAAGAGTACTTCAAATAAGAGGAAGGCAAGTGCCATGAAAGAAGAAGAACTGTCACACTATGAAGATTCAGAGCCCAAGTCTATAAAGCCTTCAAAGAAGAAAGCCAAAGTGGTACAGAAGCAAAAGTCAGTTCCCCAAAGAAGTATATTTACTAAGGAAGAAAACGTAAAGTCAGAAGATGAGATGGGAACTGAGAGGTCAAAAATAATCTTCAAGGAGCAAGTCTAGTAATGAAGAAGAATATGCAAGTCCTATGGCTTATCCTCAGAGTAGCTATTCTGCTGATAAGGGAGAATCTAATCACAAAGCATTTAGATCTCCTAGTGCTGAAGTACCAAGAAGTCCATCTGATGGGCCAAAAGACCAAGGGTCTAAAGACGAAGTATCTGTCACTCCTGCTGTTGAATCTCAAGGAAGTCTATCTGAGGAGTCAGAGACTTCAAAGACTGAAGATGAAGAGAGATCTGAGTCTCCTGTAGCTGAACCCTTAAGAAGAAGGAAGAGCAACAAACTGATTGCTAAAATGGTTTCAAAAAGAGGAGAATTGTTTCCAAAGACAATTGAAATCAGTGATGATGAGGCTGAATCCAAGGGAGGAAACGGTAAGGAAAAAGGAAAGATAATATCGGAAAAGGATAGCAGAAAAAGGCAAGCTCTGCTGATAGTGATAAAGATGATGATCAAATGCATGAACAAACTGATAAGTCAGTTGAAGGAAGTCTACACCAGTCTGACTCCAGCTCAGATCATGACAAAAGTGATGGAGACTTCAATCCTGAGGATGACGTGCCAGAAGATTTTCACATCTCTTGTCCTGTTCATCGCAAGAGAAGAATAGTGGTAGAAATTGATGAAGAACCACTAGATGCACTTCCAAAGAAATGGATTAATCATGGGAATGGAAGGCTGCATGTGGTGAAAATGAGTGCAGCACATCTACTCAACAATCGTGAAACTATAAAGCTAGATTCTTCAACCTTGATTTATGATACTGAAATCAAGGATCATGCTATAAGATGGTTTCATCCTCACATGCCATGGGTAAAGGCATCCCTCACCAGAGACAATGGATATCTCATATGGTGCTTCTCTCATCTTCCTAACCTAGAGCTAGTGGCACATAACTTTCCAAGGGTCAAGAAATTTGCAACTCTGCTAATCAAAGACCAATCTCATTTCAAGGTCTATCGACATGCTGAAAATCATTATATTTCCTACAAATGTCGAGCAGACTTTGATGGTAAAAGGATTATACTGAGGACTGTGATCGTAGAGTCCTCTCACACTACCTCTGAAGATGGTCAAGATGATTGTGAAAAGATATATTCTGCCCGAGCAGCATAGAACTCAATGATTTATCAGATTCTGACTACCTTTGAAGGTCTATCCAAGAGTGAAAATTGTAGAGTCCAATTTGGTGTTCAGCAGGAAAATAATCAATCAAATGATTAGCAGGAGGCTGACCAACCAACTGTTCAAAAGGAGGATAAACAACTGGATGACAGATTTCTTCAAGAGCAAGAGTTGTTAAAGAACTTTGAAGAATTGATTGAGTAAATATCTCTCATTGCTGCAGAAGTAAAGAACATGTCAACTGAAGAAGACAATGAGCTGTCCAAAAGGCTTCAAGCCAAAATTTTAGATATGTCCCTCAAGCTTCAACTAAAGGATCAAGCTTTTCTGAAGGCTATGAGTGATCAGAAGAAAGAAGCTCTATGATCTCAGAAGGCTAATAAAGACCAAATCCTATCTCTCTTTGACAAGATCGATGATCTGAAGCAGTCTCTCTCCCTTCAAATTGATCTAAGTCAACAAGAACTCAAGATTGAGGTTGGTAACTCGTTTTACCTGATGGAGCAGCTTATGTCAAATATGGAGCAGCTGTGTCAAGTGATTAATGACAAAAAGGCTGAGAAAAAGATACATCAAAAGAGACATTCAAGAAAGGAGAAATAGAAGAGGCACTTAATGAGCAGAATAAAGTCTGAGAAGAAGAGAAGCAGAGAAGCAAAGAAGGCCAAGAAAGGGAAGAAGAAGAAAGTAGCAGCAGAAACAGAATCATCATCTGAGGGGGAGCCAAAAGATGATGACCTCATGAACACAGAGTCTGAGGGGGAGCCAGAGAAAGGAGTGCATACAAATGAACCAGAGCTTGAGCAAAGTGGAGCATGCATTTGAGGGGGAGCAAAGAAAAGAAGAAAAAGAAGAAAGAAAGATGAGTAGCAGCAAAAGCTGATCAACGGACATACATAGAACAGAAAAGGTACATCTCTATCTAGTTAGGTATGTTTTGGATCTAGAATGTAGAGTGTCATAGTGTATGTAGTTTCATATTATCATCAATGACATTCATGATTATCTGCTTTAGAAATACAGCTACTCACTGTATATAAGATTCATTCATCTCATGCATATGCACTGATTATTTTTGTCATAATCAAATAGGGGGAGATTATTAGGAATATACATGAGAATGTTATTCCTATTTTATATGATTTGATTATGATATAAATGAATGAATATGCAAGTATGCTTGCATTGATAAAAATAGTAAAATCCTTTGATAGATAATAAGAATATATGTACAAGGACTTAGACTAAAATAATCAAATATGTTAGGTTGATCCTACATAAGCAAAACAGCTTTGTAAAGTCCTTAAAAAGAAATGATGTACAAGGACTATAAATATAGAAAGATCAAGCTTGTTAGGTTGATCTTATAAAGTGTAATAGATAGGCTTGTCTGATCGTCAAGCACTGCACCAGCATTGTAGTCTCCCAGGAGAGACAAGGAAGACTCGAGAACTATCAAGGCGAAATCGTAGTCTGCAAGATAGTAGATATCGGAGTTCGTAGTCTGCCAGGAAAAATGAGGAAGAATCGTAGTGTATCGACAAGAACTTTCTCAGAGTCGTAGTCTGCTGAGGAAGTCATGTTTAGAATTATAGAGACAGCCTGTCTATGAGCTGACCGAGCGTCTGCCAGAGCTAAGTTAAGAATCGTAGATCACACTTGAAGTAGTGAAGTTTACTGATAATATCAGAGGCAGACATAGTAGTCGAGTCAGATCAGACGAGGACAGCAAGCATAAAGGCAGAAAACGTAGTCTGTCAAGGTCTGATCTTGGAGTCGTAGTGTCTGCAGAAACAATGCTAAATCGTAGTCTGCAGAACTAAGGCTTCTACAGAGATTGCTCACAATGCCAAGGAAGAATTTTACTGTCAACACAATTCTTAACAGAAGAGTACTCCCAGAATATCCAAAGCATGAAGCCTCTAGTCTAAGCTGCAAAGATACATTCCACCTAAAGGAAACCAAAGAGCATTCAACGAATGACAAGCAAGCTAACAGAAGATCTAAGCACCAACTCAATCGTCATCCAGGATGAGTTGTGAAGCCATTCATGATTAAGTCTTCCACAAGACGATTAGAAGAAGACTTCAGATAAAGTGATTGACTAAAGAAAGTCAGCAAGTGCAGTAGCTGTCAAGAGAATAGAAAAGAACGATCTTGAGATTAACTAGGATCGTAGTGTTTGTTGAATAAGCAAGAACTGATACAGTTTAGACAGAGATATTGGCCAACTTATGAAGAACAAGATAGAAGTAATTAAGCATGGGTCAGACCATTATTGATAGGTGAAAGGGAGATCACTAGGAGAAAGAGAGCTGGGTATGCCATAAATTTGACGTGTCTTGCTATTCAGAAGGAGGCCAGAACAAGGAGTCAAGCTATCAGTTCCTAAGATCAGTTGAGGCAAGCAGAAGTGATGAAGTACTGCACAAGTGAAGGAAGAGGTGTTCTATATTATAGATCCAAAGAACACTCTTCAGAATTGTTGTGTTGTCTCTACCAGTCAATGAGCAACAATCAACAAGACACACTACAACCAAGGTCAAAGAACATATGCATCAGAATCGTGGAGTTCGGGCATCTGAATATTGAAGCACTAGCAACGTTTTAATATGAAGACTGACATTCGAACGTTGCTAATTGAGAGCATCGATGCAAAAGGACGACTCATGAGGATTCGAATCCATCAGAAAGGAGTAATAAAGGTGACTACCAGCCAGATAAGGAATAGTGATATCTTTGAGGCGGTAGGTGAAAAAGCAGACTGTTGTTTTAGTAAAGTTAAAAAGGAGTTGTCACATCACATCAGCAGTCTGCACAAAATAACTCGAGATCTATAAAGCAATTCAAACAGCTCCCAACAGCTATATTCCAAAGGGAAGATTGTGAGGGAGTATATAACAACTAGAGCTTCAAAGATCAAGAGTTGCTGAGTTATAGAATCGTTGAGTTATTGGAATGTTATATGGTTGACTCTACGAGTTCCACCAGAGCTAAACAAAACAAGTCTCAGTGGCAGTGAGACTACGAGAGTGGAAGTGAAGAAGATTGGAAGAAGGACTTGAACAGACTAAAAGCTTCACTCAACAAGGATGAGAATGCCACTGAAGATGGCAGCTAAGCTGAGAGCCGAGAAGGCCATGAAGATAGCATTCAGGAAAGTGGCTGAGCATAAAGAAGATCACAAGAGCCACTCTATGGATCACCATGAAGAACCAGAAGCTGAAAAGGAAAAGATGCAGAACCATGTCTGCTTATCTATCAAGAAGGGCTCAAGGGCTGCTAAGGAACAAAAGAAGATGACCCACAATGAAAAGCCCTAACAGTCCTATATGGTGATGGTACACAGCTGACATCAGAAGAAGATGGGCTGAACAGAATGAAGATCAGCTGCATCTGAGAAGAAGAGGTCCAGACTCGAAGCAGAATGCTGAGGACCAAGCCAAGCTGCGAAGTACAAGAGATGATAAAGCTTCAAGTCATCTTAGCAGCAAAGCAACAACAACAACAACAACTACAACAACGAGTAGCCAGGGCCTGAGGGGTCCTTGTCTGGAGGGACTAAATGAGTTCCAAGGCTGCTGGCCTTGAAGAGTTCTTAGTGAACTGGAGGAGTTCCAAGCCTATTGGGCTTGAAGAGTTCTTAGTGAACTGAAGTGCAAAGGCTGCTAGCCCTGAAGGAATCTTAGTGATTCAGGATGCTGCCCTTCCTTATTGGATTTCCTGCGAGAGTGCAGAAGAGTGGATTAGGAGCTTGAGTCTCTGAACCACTTAAAACCCCTTGTGTCTTTTACATTCTGTCATTTACTTTCTGTCATTTACATTATGTACTTAACTGCAATAACTGTTATGATTGTAGTAACTACTTACAACTAAACTAACTCCAAGAATAATGTATCAATGTTTATCAATATATCAATGAAGGGGACATTTAACTTATTCCATTGTGCTTGAAAAGATTCTTATGTTTGTCATGTGCTAACTTCTTAGCAATACTAAATAAAATGAAAAAGAGTTTAAAAACACAAAGAATCTATTCAACCCCCCATTCTAGATCTATTGTGTGCCTACTGGGAACTAACAATGCTTATAGATTAATTTCTTGGCTCATAATTACCTTGGGAACCTATATGAACTTGACAAACGAATTATAGGTTGAGACCTAGTTATGATATCATGCGAAAATTAGAGATTCTTGTTGATAGTCTATAAGATTATGTGACGTGTGTCTTATTCATTATCCTCAAGAATAGATAATTTGATAGTATTTATGATATAGATATACCTAAATACCGTATGCATCTAATTGAGAATCTATCCTTGATGACTTCCTATGTGAAAGTTGGTAATTGAAGGAGTAGTTAACGAGATTTTCCCGTGACATATGTCTTGTTAATTATTCTTGATTTTGGTCTATTGATAGTGTGTAGGATAGACAAATACCTACATGCCGCATTAGGAAGATTCATAATTGACCATCGAGATAGGCTTTTATGTAATTGTGATTTCTTGGATGACAATTTTTGTGATTTCACTAGTTAAAAAAAGAGATTTATGATATTTAAATGAAGTGTTGGGGGAAATTATGGTCTTAGACTTGTTAAAATTAGACTTCCTTTATTTTAAAAGCTTTCCATAGTTCTTTGATTATTTGTTATCTTCATTAGTGCGAAACTACAAAAAGATAAACCATTGGTTTAAATAAGATTGAGATGATAAAAGGTTAGTACTTGGAAAAGATTAGTAATAATTCCTCGTGGGATCGATACTCTACTTACTCTTTATTACTTGTTGACCGCGTATACTTGTACGTATTTGTCATTATATAAATCGACAACAAGTTTTTGACGCCGTTGCCGGGGAATTATTTTTCTAGTGTTTTTCAATATTAATTACAATCAAATTGGTCTTAATTTAAACTTGTATATAAACTTGTTTTTAGTTTATTTTATCATTTATTTTTCTATTTTAAGGCTTTCTTCTTTACTAGGTACACCATGGATAGCTGTAATGATCAATGGTCTTTCACGTGCATGACTTAGCCAACTGCGGCAGGGAGGTATTGACTCGAGGAGTTATCACCACATATGGAGACAATTTTGAGGAGCCTTGAGGCTTTAGAAGCACAAAATATTCAAAATATGGCGTTGATGTGTGATTATTGTGCTAAAAATCATTCGAGTCATCTTTGCTCTATTAATTTCGAATCAGCACAATATGGTGGCAATTTCGGCGACTACCCCAACTATTACACCTATCCCAACAATTATCATCAAGATGTGGGTAATCATCCGGAGTTTTCATGGAGCGATAACATTCAAGTTCAAACCCTTGCTCCAAGCCCATCATACACTCTTGAATCTCAGGATCAGGCTCCTACTCAAGACGAAAGAATGTCAAAATTTGAGGAACTTTTGTACAAGTTCATAGCTATGAATGAGGAGCAGATGTATAGTCAGAGGATATCAATTCAAAATCTTGAGAACCAAATAGGACAACTTATCAACGCCATTAACAATCGCCCTCAAGGTGAATGGCCCAGTGACATGGTTCCCGAGATTGATGGACTACCCACGCCAAGGCTACAACCGGATGTGCCAATATATGTGGAAACTATAGGGGAAAAGACAAGTGGGGAGCAGGAAATTAAGGCAGGCGAAGATCCAACCTTGAGTTCCAATGAGGATAAGATAATTTTGATAGTGTCCCATATTTCTTCTCCACCAAAGCTCAAGGATCCGAGTGGTTTTGCAATCCCATGCCCAATTGGTAGTCATGTCTTAGGCAAATCTCTATGTGACTGTAGAGCTAGTATAAATTTGGAACCATGGTGGGACGAACAAGAGGTCCATGAGAAGAAAGTCGATGATCCTATTGTGTTTGAAGAGCTTCAATCCAATATTCTATTCACAGACACAATGGAGCAAGCACGTAGCTATGTGAAGTTCATCAATGAGAATGTATCTAAGAGTAACAAGCTAGGTGAACTTGAAACAATGGCCCATATTGGAATAAAACCCTCAAATGTTACATGGTTATTAATGGATGGAGGGTTCCTCAATTTTTGAAGGGGAATTGGATAGTTGATGGTGAAGTCGGGCTGACGACTATAAACAAGTGCTTCTTGGGAGGCAACCCAAGTTTTTTGTTTTGCTTTTATTTTTGTTTGATTGCTTTTTACCTTGTTTAATAACATTTTAATTTTTTTAGTCAATTGTTTTTGGGTACCGATTATCGAGTAAAATGGAATGCGCTCCCAACTTTTAGGACTTGAAAGATGATATCAATTACGCTTGGCACATTCTCATTGAAGTCTTCTGTTTTAATTTTTCTATTTCAGACATTGTGGACAATGTCAATTTTAAGTTTGGGGGTGGTATCTAATTTTTGTTTGTTTTTTAATTTAGTATTTGTGTGTTTTTTGTTCTTTTTTTAATTTAGTATTTGTGTGTTTTAAATGTGTTTTTTTTATTCAAAAAAATATATATATAAAAAATTTATGATGTGTCTCTTGAGCATTGTTTTAATCTATTTTGAACTTCAATCCATGGTCAATGATAAGAACTTGATTGAATTGATCTAACTCATGGAAAATGGACGAATGTTGCTTAGTCTATGCGCTTAACATAATTGTTAGTTATTGATTTGAATATGAATCCTTCCACTTTTATGCACTTACCCATGTGTATTGAGCTAGTTGTATGATTTGGATGGCTTTTATGACAAAATGCTTGTGGGAGTTATCATTAAGCTCTAGAACTCGTTAAAACATCACTCAAAGCAATGTATCCAAGTTTGATTTGTTAGTCATGTGGTGTGTTGAGATAAAGCGAAAAACGCACTCACTCATAAATACATGATTATGGGAGATAAAGCGTAAGACGCACTCTTCTATGAATTGAGGACAAAAGAAAGAAAATTGTATATTGCAAATCTCGCGTTGAGATGAGATAGAGCGTAAAACGCACTCACCCATAAGAGTGGACTTAGGATAAGATAGTGCATAAAATGCAGTTACCTAGAGTCCTTTGATTTCATATTTTTGGAAATTGTGATTTGTATACATTTGCGGTGAGTGATGTGTTAAGCATGTAGTTTTTGAAGTTTATTTTGATCTCTTTCATAATGTAATATGGTTGCATAAGTTCATCCGAGCTATAATTGGTTTAGTGCAATTGGGTATAAACACACGTACGGAATGGATCTAAAGCAAGATATGACTAACTATTTGAAATTCCTGACTTGCGATCTTTTGAAAGTTTTTCTAGAGTTTCATGTTTTAGCATCTTTGAGGCCGTTGTTTAAACTTATTAACTCGTTGCTCAAGATATGATTTATTAGAAGTTTTTATTTTTTTTTATAGTTTGTGTTTATTTTGCTTGAGGACAAGCAAAGATTTAAGTTTGGGGGTATTTGATGAGTGTGTTTTATATACACAAATTAGGTACTTTTGGCCTTGATAATTTGTAAGTCTTTAGCTATTTCGTTTGGTTTTTATGTGTTTTCACCTTATTGTAAATTGTGTGGTTTTATATTGCTATTATGTGTTTTTGTATGCCTTTATATGTTTTTACTTTGTTTTGTAGGAATTGAAATAAAAGCTCCTTGGATCAATGTTTAGAGTTGCCACTTTCGCGTTTTAGACTTGAATTTTGCATAGCAGCCGCTTGTTTCTCAATTGCAACCTTGATCCAATCCGTATCTCTCAAAACTCAAAGAACGAAAGTTGTAGATATTCTCCTCATCTTTCCGGAACATCTTGAATAATCCCAATTGAAGTTCGTATGAGAGAGTTATGGTCATTTTACCATCGAATTGTGCATGCATTTTACATAGCAGCTTTTTCAAGGCCAATTTAAGCCTAGCTCCGGCCGGTATCTGTCAAAACGCAAAAAATGAAAGTTGTAGAGCTACTTCTAAGCTTTTCGGAGGCTTTTGAATCGCCTAAATCCGAGTTCGGACGAAGAAGTTATGGCCATTTTACCTATAGACGTCGAAGCTAAAAATTCCAAAAAATGGCCAAGCGCCTAGGGGCTCTTTCGTAGTTCATTTCAAGAGCCTAGCCGCTCCAAGGCAGGGATCCAGAGCCTATGCGCCAGAAACAAGCACCTAGGCGCTCCAGATTCAGATTTGCGCGATTTTGTTGAGTTTTTTAGGGTTTTATGATGTAATGCTATAAATAGAACATGTAGCCTCCATTTTGTGATGGCTAATACTTCTAAAATCACATCTAGACTTAGGGAGGCTGTCATAAAACATCACCAAGAAGAGCTAAAGTGCTGCAATACATAAAATTTCCAGCAATAGCTAAGGAGCAAATTGAAGAAAGAATTGCTAAGGAAGAGAAACAGCTAGAGATCATCAACAACCAAGCAAGCAACATAAGAATATCTTCAAAAGAGGTTTTATTATCTCTAGCTTTCCTTTGAATTTGTATTTCTATTTCATGATGAACACCTTGTGTTTGATGTTTTGTATAGCTTCCATGAGCTAGAACTCATGTTCTAAGAATGTAATTGAACCCTTTGCTTAATTTGAATGTATTTTCTCTTCCTTTTGATTATTGTTGCTCATATGAATTTGTTATCATAACCTATGCTTATAGATTAATTGCTTGGCTCGTAATTACCTTAGGAACCTATAAGAACTTGACAAACGGATTATAGGTTGAGACCTAGTTATGATATCATGTGAAAATTAGAGATTCTTGTAGGTAGTCTATAAGATTATGTGACGTGTGTCTTATTCATTATCCTCAAGAATAGATAATTTGATAGTATTTAGGATAGAGATATACCTAAATACCTTATGCATCTAATTGAGAATATATCCTTAATGACTTCCTATGTGAAAGTTGGTTATTTAAGGAGTAGTTAACGAGATTTTCCCGTGACATGTGTCTTGTTAATTATTCTTGATATTGTTCTACTGATAGTGTGTAGGATAGACATATACCTACATGCCGCATTAGGAAGATTCATAATTGACCATCGAGAAAGGCTTTTATATAATTGTTATTTCTCGGATGACAATTCTTGTGATTTAACTAGTTGAAAAGAGAGAGTTATTGTAACGATCCCAAAATTCATACAATTCGACTCTCAATCTTGGCCGTTAACAATACATCGAACTTCTAACTTTACATCATTATTAGATGATACAATCACTAAAAATGCAGAATAATTAAAACTTTTATATATCGCTTTCTTTATTGCCCTGAATCTCAACCTTTACATAACATATCTTTGATTCAAATTTATTACATGAATCGCTACATTGAAATTACTATACAAAGTCTTACATCACAAAGCAATATCCACTATACATCGGATAGTTCAACTTTACAACTCAACAGTTATGTTACAATCAAAACATTAAATGCATTTCTCATCTAAAATATATAATCTTCTTGAATATTGATCTCTATAATTCAAATAGCATGTATCATTACCTTGAAACCTTGACATGCAAAAATAGTTACTTGCAAGAGTGAGCTCGACAACTCAGCAAGATCTAACAGCTTTCATGCATCACGTAACATATAAATAACATGCTCATCTTATACATTATAATCATTAGACTAATATATTATGCATACTTTAATTCATATAACAAGTATAAAGATTGAGTTCCTTACTCAATCAACATTCTTTACTCAATCAATAAAGTCATAAATTGACTTTATTATTTCATACTTACAACATATATAACATATCATGCTCTTTGCAATACAATTTAAAATAATTCATCATCGAGTTCACATAACAATTAGGAACTGAAAGACTTGTCTGGCTCGTAGATTACCAATTAACGAAAAATAGCTTATAATAATCTGCACATCATGAATCCTACACAACATATTATCATACACACAAACTATTAGTCACATAGCAACACTTAGCAATTGTTTAAGTAAATTATATGTATAATTAATAACATAAATTAATTATCACATATCTAATTCTCATAATTAGTTAACCCATTTAGGTTAACTCATTCCTCTTTAATTATTAAGTTAATAATTAATTATCACATAATTAATCACATCACATAATCATATTATATTTTCACATAATTAATCAACTAATAATTACGTACTCATATTAATTAAATTTAAATTTAAACAAATTATAATTTAAATTACACATTCTCCTCAATTATAATTAATCAAATTATAATTGCATTTTATATTAATTAAATTATAATTAAATAAATTATAATTTAAATTAAACATTTATTTTGATTAATCAAACTCAATTTATGCATTTATATTAATTAAATTATAATTAAACCAATTATAATTTAAATTAAACAATTACTTTGATTATAATTAATCAATTTCAATCCATGCACTCATTAAATTATAATTAAAATGAATTATAATTTAAATTACACATTTACCTTAATTATAATTATTTAAATTATAATTCCATATTAAATTATAATTAAACAAATTATAATTTAAGTTAAACATTTAATTTGATTAAAATTAATCAAACTATATTCATTATAATTTAACAAATCATAATTAAAATTAAACCTTTACTATAATTATAATTATTCAAATTATAACTACTCATTATATTTTATTAATATAATCCATTACTATTATTTAGCATTTTAATGTATGCCTAATATGTCATCAAGTTTACCACATTAGGTTAACTTTTCATGATACAACAAAACTTCACAAAAGTAGCAACTTCTTTCTTTTCTGCACCCCCCCCAGGCCGGGGCGGGGGTTTTTGCCTTAATAGGCCCGCCGGGGCGGGGGCCCTTCAGCAATTGCAGATTGGTTCCTGAACTGTGCAGAGAAAAAGCCAATTTGGCTTATTTCTCCACACCAAGTTCTGATTTCAGTCAGCACAATTTATATCAACTTTATAGAAAACATTATTTAAAGTTTATAACATGCTTTAACATATGTAATCATCAATACACATAATTCAAAACTCCCAATTTCATAATTTTTTTGAAGAAAAACCATTGATAAGTGTTCTTGATGAAATTGATCACTTAAATTTATTTTTAAATCAAAATACACAATTCAAATCATATTGAATTCGTTTATAAACATGTTATCATTATCTAACCTCAATTTACACAATGATTATCAATCAATTCATAAATTTTGATTTCAAATAAGCCAATTATAACACTATTTTGTTGTAACTTTTGATGACCATGAATTCTTCATGTTCATCATGTTTACATGCTTTACATAACTAATTTATGCTTATAATTCACATATAATCATGTTACAACACCATATAACATATAGACATTAAAATCACAAACTTCCATGAAGTCTCATATTTACAGAAAACTAAAACTTGAAAAACGTAAAAACAAGTTTTTAAAACTCTAAAGTTAGGAGTTATACCCTTTGCTTAGTGAGGAAGAAGAAGATTATGATTTCTTTGTTGATTCCACAACTCATCTTCTTTCTTTCTCCTTCTTCTTTCTTTTATCTCTCACATTCTTTCTTTGTATTTCTTTTTGTTCTTCTTTGTTCTAACTAACTAACACTTAGCTAATTCTAAGTAACGTATATACAAAATATACATATCTTACATATATTATAAGTATAAACATAAATATAAAGTTTATAACTTATAATATATAATGACCATAATAAGTATAATAATTGCACTTAATACATAGGTTACACATTTGAAATTTAAAAAGTCTTAAGGCTTGTTTGGAAAAATAACTTTATTTTTTTTTAAAAAAAACAGGTTTTTAGTAGTTAAGACTCCGTTTGGCAAAACGTATTTAAAACGATACAAGGGCCTTATTTGGCAAAACGATTTAAAAAACTCTTTTAATAAATCAGTTATCACATATTTTTAATGTTACACTTTAATTAGTTAAATATTAACATTCTAATTTAATTAATTAAAAGTTAACATCAATTAATCACATAAAAATTGTCACATAACAATTATAATTACTCGCTAATTATAATTTCATGTAACAATTATCACATAACTTCATCTAATTTAATTATCCCAATTAAATTAGAACTATAACATAAAATCATTACATATTAATTAAATTAATTATTAAATATTCATTTAATTAATATATTACACTTAATTAAATTACTCCATAAACAACACATAATTATTTATTTAACTCAATAAATAAATTAATTAAAATATTTATTTAATTCAATAAATATTAAAATTAATATATAAAATTCTCTTCATACCAAATCACATATTTCACAATATATAACACATATACACATACACGTACTCGAACATCTTAAAATAAGAATTTTATTTATTAAATTCTCATTTATTAATTCTTAAAAATCCGGGTTGTCACATCCTTCCCTCCTTATAAGGATTCCATCCTCGGAATCAACGAAACCTCTCTTACTCGATTTGCACAAAATCTCTTTTAAAATTTTATTGTTGAATAACTTCAACACATTATCTCAACAAAAGTTTTATATATATACTACTCCACTCATTCCTTCAACAAGTTTTTGGTTTTATTACATAACCTTCAATTAAACACAATTATATCAAATATTATATATTCTTTAACCCGTTCATTTCCTTTCTAAGGATCATTACCATATACTCTACTCGTAGAATACATATACTTCATAATTCACTATCTTGTAAGTATTCGGGTTATCACATTCACCCATTCTTCTAAGAATTTCGTCCTCAAAATTTTTAATCATTAATCTTCGTATATCAATCTATCAAAATAGATTTTACGTTAATCCTTATTCATTGGATTGTTGCATTCCACAACTACTTCTTTCTAAGGAATATCCTTCTTGCCACATTCTTCTTCAGAATAATAAGAATCTTTCACAATTGCTCAATAATTGGGAAGCGATATAAATAACTCAGGAATTTAAAAGATTCTCAAATCATGCTGAGGGGTCATAAGACCTTGAACTCATCCCTAGGTTTAATAGTACTTCACCCTGGTACTTTACACTATAAATCGCTCTAACAAAATTTTTAACAATCACACAGGCTGTAAACATCCTGCATCGGTGCTCTAGGTGATCAGACTATCTCACCACTACATCGTGCACAAACGCAGTACATCGTAACGACTTTATGCGTTACACTCGAAACTATTATCTCCGATAACATGTCCCCTTTTTAGAAGGTTGTTCACCTCAGCTTCTTAACATCTGAATCCGCACCAAAACAATTTGGTTTGGCATAGTTTGACCAAGAACGCACGAATTTCATAAACATCTTTTAATACTTGTCTAGCTGAATCAAGTAGCATAGACTTCTAGCAACAATTCGGGTATCAATCGATATATATATATATATATATATATATATATATATATATATTTAACCAACTCAATAATTTTTTTTATAGTTTAAGGAAACTAAAATAAATAAATCTTTTTATAATATCCAGATACTGTACCGTAGTAATGGTACATTGAGAATTTCGTCATTATATGACATCGTCATACTACATTATACTATAGTGGGCTGACGATCCTACGATCACATCTAACACTAGGTTTACCGCATTGATGACTTCCTTGACTATTATTCCTACATCATATCAAATGATGCATAGAATATATAAAATACATTTTAAAATTTTCAAATCATTTTTGTCTTGCTGAAGTAATTAGCATAGACATGTGAATAATAGCACTGTTTTAAAAATTCATTGGTTCAATCATTTGATCTAATATTTTCAGGAAAACAGAAGTGCAACATCAGCACGAAGTCAATAAATTTTGAAAATCTAGCAAAGCTAGGAGATTTAAAATATCAAAATTTTCTCCATCAATTTAAATCTTTACTCCACCGCTTCATTACTTAAACATTTTATCAATCTTCAACAACATCAATTCTTTCTACACCATAACCTTTCTATACCCAGTATAGTTCATCAAACTTACCACACTTTAGAAGTTCAGGGACTTACCACAATAATATGAGTTTAAGAACTTGTCATAGCAATACGTAGTCAAAGAACTGATCAGAGACTGTCCATATGCTTAGGGGTTCAAAAATATACATATGATTATGAGTCACGAACTTACCATAAGTATGAGTTTTAAGAACTCGCACCTAACCTTAATATCATCTAATCTAATCTTAATATCACCTCTAACTATCAACTATAAACATGGGAAATGAATCACTTTCTCACCATATATATATCGATAGTGCGACACCACATTTCAATGATTATCCCTGTGATAAACCAAGTGTAAGCACAAAACCCATGCCCATACAAAGGTGTGTACAACTCAGCCACCACATGAGCTCTCAATTGAAATCCCACTTAACTCTATCTTGCTCATAATTTCTCGCTCTATGCTCGATACAGATTTTCTGTAACTTATCATTTATAACTCATCATGAGTTTATCTCGTACTATATCATAGTACATTCTCGTTATAGCATCAAACTATAATTATTCAATCATTACAGACCATCTGTCTTTACAACTTTAAAAGATCACGCCGTGATCTTATTCTATAGTCATCTCCCTTATGATTATTTTCTTATCTCATGATCGTTTTATTTTACAATCTTCTTATCTTTACCCATTCATCACATCATATCATGATTCCATTATGCTTTTAATCTTATAGACTTTGTCTATTCATCATTATTCGTCATCTTTATTATTGGAGTTAGGCAACTCCTTATTCTTAGCTTTATCTTTCTCCAAGATTCATCTTTGAATCTTCTTGTTCATTTAACAACTCTTCCTTTAAGAATTTCTAATTTCATTCATGTTACTCAATATTTTATTCGAGTTTACTCCTCGTCATTCTCATCTTCTCTTTATAACATTTATAGGACTTAACTCATTCTATACTTCTACGTATGTGAAAAGAATCACCTTTTTATCATACGTAACTTAAACTTAACTTCTTATAACCTAAAGTCATAGCCTAAGGTACTCTTACCTAAGGTGTATAACCTATCAGCTTTGATACCAACTGTAACGACCCCAAAATTCATATAATTCGACTCTCAATCTTGGCTGTTAACAATACATCAAACTTCTAACTTTACATCATTATTCGATGATACAATCACTAAAAATGCGAAATAATTAAAACTTTTATATATCTCTTTCTTTATTGCCCTGAATCTCAACCTTTACATAACATATCTTTGATTCAAATTTATTACATGAATCGCTACATCGAAGTTACTATACAAAGTCTTACATCATAAAGCAATATCCACTATACATCGGATAGCTCAACTTTACAACTCAACAATTATGTTACAATCAAAATATTAAATGCATTTCTCATTTATCATAAGTAATCTTCTTGAATATTGATCTCTATAATTCAAATAGCATGTATCATTACCTTGAAACCTTGACATGCAAAAATAGTTATTTACAAGAGTGAGCTCGACAGCTCAGCAAGATCTAACAGCTTTCATGCATCACGTAGCACATAAATAACATGCTCATCTTATACATCATAATCATTAGACTAACATATCATGCATGCTTTAATTCATATAACAAGTATAAAGATTGAGTTCTTTACTCAATCAGCATTCTTTACTCAATCAATAAAGTCATAAATTGACTTTATCATTTCATACTTACAATATATATAACATATCATGCTCTTTGCAATACAATTTAAAATAATTCATCATCGAGTTCACATAACAATTAGGAACTGAAAGACTTTCCTGGCTCGTAGATTACCAATTAACGAAAAACAGCTAATAATAATCTGCACTTCATGAATCCTACACAACGTATTACCATACACATCAACTATTAGTCACATAACAACGCTTAGCAATTGTTTAAATAAATTCTACTTTACATTTCATAATTTTCTCCCATTTGTTTAACACACACTGTCAAATTATATGTATAATTAATAATATAAATTAATTATCACATATCTAATTCTCATAATTAGTTAACCCATTTAGGTTAACTCATTCCTCTTTAATTATTAAGTTAATAATTAATTATCACATAATTAATCACATCATATAATCATATTATATTTTCACATAATTAATCAAGTAATAATTACGTACTCATATTAATTAAATTATAATTTAAACAAATTATAATTTAAATTTTACATTCTCCTCAATTATAATTAATCAAATTATAATTGCATTTTATATTAATTAAATTATAATTAAACAAATTATAATTTAAATTAAACATTTATTTTGATTAATCAAACTCAATTTATGCATTTATATTAATTAAATTATAATTAAACCAATTATAATTTAAAATAAACAATTACTTTGATTATAATTAATCAATTTCAATCTATGCACTCAATAAATTATAATTAAAATAAATTATAATTTAAATTACACATTTACCTTAATTATAATTATTCAAATTATAATTACATATTAAATTATAATTAAACAAATTATAATTTAAGTTAAACATTTACTTTGATTAAAATTAATCAAACTATATTCATTATAATTTAACAAATCATAATTTAAATTAAACCTTTACTATAATTATAATTATTCAAATTATAATTATTCATTATATTTTATTAATATAATTCATTACTATTATTTAGCATTTTAATGTATGCCTAATATGTCATCAAGTTTACCACATTAGATTAACTTTTCATGATACAACAAAACTTCACAAAAGTAGCAATTTCTTTCTTTTCTGCACCCCACCTGGCCGGGGCGGGGATTTTTGCTTTTATAGGCCCGCCGGGGCAGCCCCCTGCAGCGAACGCAGACTGGTTCGCAAACTGTGCAGAGAAAAAGCCAATTTGGCTTATTTCTCCACACTAAATTCTGATTCCAGTCAACACAATTCATATCAACTTTATAGAAAATATTATTTAAAGTTTCTAACATATTTTAACATATGTAATCATCAACACACATAATTCAAAACTCCCAATTTCATAATTTTTTGAAGAAAAACCATTGATAAGTGTTCTTGATGAAATTGATCACTTAAATTTATTTTTAAATCAAAATACACAATTCAAATCATATTAAATTCGTTTATAAACATGTTATCATTATATAACCTCAATTTACACAATGATTATCAATTAATTCATAAATTTTGATTTCAATTAAGCCAATTATAATACTATTTCGCTGTAACTTTTGATGAACATGAATTCTTCATGTCCATCATGTTTACATGCTTTACATAACTAATTTATGCTTATAATTCACATATAATCATGTTACAACACCATATAACATATATACATTAAAATCACAAACTTTGAATGAAGTCTCTTATTTATAGAAACTAAACTTGAAGAACATAAAAATAAATTTTTAAAACTCTAAAGTTAGGAGTTATACCCTTTGCTTAGTGAGGAAGAAGAAGATTATGATTTCTTTGTTGATTCCTCAACTCATCTTCTTTCTCTCTCCTTCTTTCTTTTCTCTCTCACTTTCTTTCTTTGTATTTGTTTTTATTCTTCTTTGTTCTAACTAACTAACACTTAGCTAATTCTAACTAACGTATATACAAAATATACATATCTTACATTATTATAAGTATAAACATAAATATAAAGTTTATAACTTATAATACATAATGACCATAATAAGTATAATAATTGCACTTAATACATAAGTTACACATTTAAAATTTACAAATCCCTAAGGCTTGTTTGGCAAAATAACTTTATTTTTTAAAAAATAGATTTTTAGTAGTTAAGGCCCCGTTTGGCAAAACGAATTTAAAACGGTGCCAGGGTCTTGTTTGGCAAAACGGTTTTAAAAACTCTTTTAATTTTTTTAATAAATCATTTATCACATATTTTTAATGTTACACTTTAATTAATTAAATATTAACATTCTAATTTAATTATTTAAAAGTTAACATCAATTAATCACATAAAAATTATCACATAACAATTATAATTACTCGCTAATTATAATTTCATGTAACAATTATCACATAACTTCATCTAATTTAATTATCCCAATTTAATTAGAACTATAACATAAAATCATTACATATTAATTAATTAATTATTAAATATTTATTTAATTAATATATTATACTTAATTAAATTAGTCCATAACCAAAACATAATTATTTATTTAACTCAATAAATAAATCAATTAAAATATTTATTTAATTAAATAAATATTAAAATTAATATATATAATTATCTTTACACCAAATCACATATTTCATAATATATATTACATATACACATACACGTACTCGAACATCTTAAAATAAGAATTTTATTTATTAAATTCTCATTTATTAATTCTTAAAAATTCGGGTTGTCACAATTATGATATTTAAATGAAGTGCTGGGAGAAATTGTGATCTTAGACTTGTTAAAATTAGACTTTCCTTATTTTAAAAGCTTTCCATAGTTCTTTGATTATTTGTTATCTTCATTAGTGCGAAACTACAAAATGATAAATCATTGGTTTAAATAAGATTGAGATGATAAAAGGTTAGTACTTGGAAAAGATTAGTAATAATTTCTTGTGGGATCGAAACTCTACTTACTCTTTATTACTTAATGACCGCGTATACTTGTGCGTTATTGTCATTATATAAATCGGGCAACACTCAGCCCCAGTCTCAATACCGGGATGTCAACTCAGCCCCGGTATCAATACCGGGATGCCAACTCAGCCCCTGTCTCAATACCGGGATGTCAACTCAGCTCCGGTCTCAATACCGGGATGTCAACTCAACCCCGGTCTTAATATCGGGATGCCAACTTAGCCCCGGTCCCAATACAGGGATGCCAGCTCAGCCCCGGTCTCAATACCTGGATGCCAGCTCAACCCCGGTCTCAATACCGGGATTCCAACTCAATCTCGGTCTCAATACCGGGATGTCAACTCAAACTCGGTCTCAATACTGGGATGCCAACTCAGCCCCGGTCTCAATACCGGGAAGTTAACTCAGCCCCGATCTTAATATCGGGATGCCAACTCAACCCCGACGACAACCCTGGGATGTCAAAGTCAAAACCCGATCACAACACGGGAGGTACAGTAACCCTGACGACAACACCGGGAGATCCAGTTCTGGCCCGGTCACGATTCGGGAGGTTAGGTAAAGCCCCAATCACAACCTGGGAGGCCAAATCAACTTTGGAGACAATCCCGAAGCATCTCATCATCCTCAAAGACAACCTTAGGAAACCAAGTCAACCTTGGAGATAACCTTGAGGACAAATAGAATCGACTAGAATCAAAGCCTCGGAGACAGCCCCGGGAAAACAGTCGAAGACCGTGCCAGTACAAGAGATAACCCCTGGAGGGGCAAAATGGTTATTTTACCAACTTGAAGCCAATCCGGTTAAAATCAAGCCGAATTGATTCCATCAAGGTCAGAAATAACCATAATAGTGATTCCGAGTAAAAACAGCGCATGACAGCTCAACGGACATACTGAGAAGAATCGAAGACTCGATTATGAACCCATCTTCTTGGACTAGGAAAAGGTTTAGTCTCATGTCATTGTGACGCTCTCAGCGAGGGCTTTCTGAAAAGTTATAGCACACCTCAAACGGATGCTCCGATCAAAAGTTAGAAAGTTTGAACCTCACATCGCGTTTCTTGGAGTGATCGTACTTCGAGACAACAGATCCCACCTGGTGGGCCCTGCCACATGGTTCCGTAAGTAGACACGTAGCTTCCGCGGGTAGACCTGCTTTCATCAGGTCTTAAAATACAAGTGCACCCCCAAGCCAAAAAAAAGAAAAAAAAATAGAAAACGCTCTGAAACTCCGCCCATTTCGTTTTCTAGCTCGACTTCTTGTTCTCCAAACCCAAATTTTATTACTCTAACACGTAAATATACTCATATACTACCACATACCAAAAAGTAAACAGGTTGAAATGCCCGATTGTAGCCTACCAAGTTACAAAAATCCCATATAGCAGTCCATTGTAAGTATTTTTACGATCAGGAAATTCTTACTACTTCATTGCCTATTTATACACGTGCACGTTAAGTTTTGTTTTTTGATTATGCCCAGATCTCATTTCCGTGGTCATTTTTACGTACTTTTTAGTACATTTATACGTTTTCTCGCATTTGTACAGCCCGAATCGTCGATCCGCGGCTTTTAATCGCTCATATATATATATATATACTACGACTTTCTAAGACTGGGTCATGGACTCGTGTTCGTTTTGGCTTTATTATGTATATATTTAACTATATATATACTAACTTTCAATTCTGTTAAGCTCGGATGTCAAATCCATGGTAGTTGCTACTTTTATATATAACTATATATATATATATATATATATATAAATTTCTGACTTCATTTGGCATGGATTTTGACTTCGTGGCCCTTTTATTGCTTTAATATATATATATACTAACTGTATATATTAACATTTCTATTTCAGTTTGGCCTGGATCATTTCGTGGCCTTTTTACCACTTTTATACACATACATAATATATATATATTATATATAATATAATATATATATTCATTCTGTCAAGCCTTGACAATTTCATGGCTCATTTACAGCTTTTATATAATATATTTACATTCAGTTGAGCTTGGATTAATTCATGGCTCCTTTATAGTTTTATATATATATATATATATATATATTTCAATTCTGCCCCGCCTGGATTACTTCATGGCTTTTACATCTTTTAAAACTATATATATATATATTTTTTCATTCCAGTCCGGGCATAGGATTTGAAAT